>BGPT01002267.1:14650-85662 GCA_003297045.1 Symbiodinium sp. clade C Y103 | reverse complement strand
TCGTACTACAAAGCTTGCACAAAGCACGTCCCAGTACTACTTCGTACTACAAAGCTTGCACAAAGCACGTCCCAGTACTACTTGGTACTACAAAGCTTGGACTACAAGAGGTGCCAAGCGTCTAAAGAAGTCCTGGAGGAATCCCTCCGAGAGGCCAAGTGGCAAGACTACCAAGGAGAAACACCGCAAACAATAAATGAGATTAGAGATCCAATAGACCCCGACGTATGGCTGCAGGAGTTTAAAGAGCAATTCCCGCAGTTCTGGCTAGCAGAGGGTATTCCTGACCCATTTACACATGAAGCTGTAGAGAACCATGCGAAGAGAGCAGAAGCTGGTCGAAAAGCTTCCAGCCTTAGGGCCAATCCAGCTCAAAGCACAGCAAGCACAGCAATACGCTCCCCAAGAGGGAATGCTCAGGCTAGATCGAGGACACCAAAAGGCAGAGNCCAGCCTTAGGGCCAATCCAGCTCAAAGCACAGCAAGCACAGCAATACGCTCCCCAAGAGGGAATGCTCAGGCTAGATCGAGGACACCAAAAGGCAGAGGGAAGAGCCAGTGACGTCAATCAACTCCCTCCGGAACCAGAACCATGTGAGGTAAAGTGAGAAAAAGTGATATAGAGTCATGAAGAACTAATAAAACGCAGCAGTATGACAAGAGGACAAGGAGGCACATGAACATGATAAAGGCTCTCAGAAAACCTGGCAGCCTGTGGTGCCGCGCCCACTTGTACAGATTGCACACTAATCGCGAAGCGAGGAAAAAGGAGAGTGGGTTCGTTGGTTAACTGAGCAAGACGTGCTGTATAATCTGATGTCTTCATAAGACTAGTGCGGACCACGAAGCTAACCCTCGCCTCACATCATCCTTTTGCCCTGTTTTGTACTCGCTCACTTTCATACTTGCCTCCCTCCTACACTTATCCCCCCTTACCCTTCTCTCTCCTTTGTTCCTGTCTTGTGGCTGCTCTGGCTTTTCCCTTTCGTTGGTTTGTTGCTTTGTTGTTGTGTTGTAAGTAGAACAACTGCCTGGGCCGAGTAGTTCTGTGCCAAAGTGCGCCCTAGGAAGCCATGGAGTATACCTACCCCGATACACCACAAAACTGACCTGAACGCGACTAAGCTATGTAGCATGCAGCTCCACCACGAACCAGGACACTTCCACATTGCCTTACTGCCTCACTGATGATCATGCCTCACTGCCCGGAGGCGGGGTGGCACCTGTAATTATCAACAGAAGGAGGGCGATGAAGCGCCTAGCACGGTTCACAAGTTACCTCCTGGAAGGGTGACAACTACTCCCATTGGCGAGACAGGCCTACCTTGGAGCGAAAGTGAAAACAGGTGAAAATAAGAAGAAACAAGGACGAACGATGCCCCATAGCCTAGAGGCTGTGGAATTTTGGACTACAGCCCCATGCGTCCTATTGCGGAACAGCACACAAGGGAGTCATTAGTGCGCATGGGTACCAGGCGGCCAGGAGGTCTCTATGACAGCCAAGAGCAAGGGTGAGGAGATCATCTTGGGCATTTTGATGCTCGGTGAGTGGATCTTCCCCCTGCTCGACTTCTGCAGAGTCCTACACAGAGATGGCAAGCATGGCCTCACATCTCAGTGCCGTTGCACCTGAAACCCCCCCCCCTTGGGGGGGGGGTGGGATATATGGCGTTGACTATGCTGATTCACTGCTCATTGGGAATGACGCAGTATGGTTGCTTCCGGTATGAGCCGACATGCCGATTACAATTTTCAAATGGCTTAGCTGCTCCTGGTCTACTGATGTTATTCTCAGTAGATTAATTGGCGCGCCTGTCACAAGGTTTTACCAGAGAGTTCCCATTAGAGGCCTTCAGGCATGAGAGCTTGGACACTGGAGTTACGCTGGATATGTACGAGCAATACATGGCATTCGCAGCTGCATCTGTATCGATACAGGTTTCGCTACGGCTGGATACATTTGCCTGCTTCTTCTTCATACGGATCTTATCCAGGGAGCGTTATTTTGACTTCATTTTGACTTCATACCGGTGTTGCTACTTCGCCTCGATGCGGTACTGCGAGCCGGGCTTTGCCATTTCTTTTGGTTCACCTTTGTTTTAGTTTCATTCATTTGACGAGCGACACAGGCCTTGTGCCAGAGTGCGCTGATTTCGAGCAAAAAAGAGATAGTAGCTTTCTAGCAATGTCATTAAGCCACTCCAGGATTTACTTAGGCCAAGCTAGCTTAATCTCGAAATTTTGGAGGACAATCTTTTTCAGGTCTTCCAGGGATCCGATACTAGTTGAGGGTACTGAAAGAGTATTTTGCGCTTTTGCTAGCACCTGGTCATCCTTGTGAAGGTCCTCAACAAGAGTGGCAAAGTCCAGGGTATTAGTAAGTCTCAGCAGGAAGTGAACCGGAGTGGCGCTGCCATCCGGACTTGCAGCGGTCACAAAAGTTCATTATCCAAACTGAGTTCCCGGACTTCTTTCACTCCAGCTGACATTATTGCATCTAGCAGGTATCCATAATTAGGGCAAGGCTCTTTCATCCATAATGGCTTCCGATGAATACCATGTGGAGGCGCTGGGTGAGTAGCTCTAACAAGCGGAGTGAGTTCAAGTTGACATAACGTATCCTCTCCTGTAGAAGCTTAACATCAAGCACCGGGCCTGTCTTATTTGTCATGGAACTCATGTGTAGCAGTGGCGGCAACAGTGCTGGATGCATAGCAATTGCTACTATTTTAAGCTTCACCCTGAATGGGAGTCTGGAGGCGATGACTCCAAGGCAAGCTCCTGAGTAACTACCCGCTGAGAAACCCTTGATGATGACCGGGAGTAAATTCTTGGCTAATCTTCAATTGGTCAGGGTAGATATTGTGTGGAGAAGCTTTGCCGCTTCTGGGTGAAGCCCTGTCATTCACCAGAAACAGCCTGGGTTAGGTTCTGCTCTGTGCTTCCTAGCCCAGTGCGGAGCTCTTTGTCTGTTTGTTGATTTAGTGGAGTGAGGTTGCTGCCTGCAAGGAGCTCGAGTGCTGCTCCACCTACACAATCAATGACTACTGACTGCAGCTCTTGCGTTGGGGCAGGGTTCCATCCTTCTTTCAGCTCCACTAGAGCGTTAATTAGGGTGAGCGCCTCCAACCCGTACATAGGACTCCTTAAAGAATTGGTGCAGACTGACATTTTGTTGGACTACCTTGTGAAGAGCCCCCAACACCTCGCAGGCCGGGTCATATTGATTTTGGCTAAGGCTCAGTAGTGGTAAGCCTGTTGCAGCTGGGTTACCTCTTTCAGTCCCCCGCCCTACGTCACGGACATCTCTAGGTCTGATCGGTCCTGTCTCAGGCGAATTTGCTTGAGATGGCATTTCTTCGTCCGTATTTTCTTCCAATAAGATAGAGCTAGGGTAACCGAGATGTCTTTGTTTCTGCGACTTGCCCTGGAGAGTTAGTTGTAACCAGTTGCAACCTGGCTCCGGGACCCGGGTTGGAGAGTTAGATGCAACTAGTTGTAACCTTGGCCCTGGATTCTGCGCAAGTTAGGTTGACCTTGCGGCTGCAGCTTATGTCCCTGTATTGAGTATCGGGGATGCAGGAAACAGATTCTTCTGCGGCTCTGCCTGCATTGTGACAGAAGTCCATCGTAGCAAGAGTGCAGCTCTTAATTCAAACGATATCCCTCTCCGGGCAGTTAACCCAGACTACTGCATTCCCCCAATAGGACTCCAGGTCTTGCTTTGCCATGCTGCCGGTCGACCTTCCACACCCGAGATGCATGCCAGAAGGGGTTGCCAGCCCTCAAGTGAAAGTTTCGCAAGAACTTCTGGTGCTTCCAGCTTTGTGCCTCCAAAGCTATGATAGATGGCAGGTCGGACATGAGATTGGCAAAACTTCTGCGCTTGAAATAGTTGCGCCCCAGGCAGAGATTTCACGATTACAGTACCTTCTAACGAGGTAAGGAGTGATAGCGCGGCTTGCTCAAATGTGCCTCTTGCCCATCTATTGAGGGGTGGCTGCCTGACACACCCCTGTTCATCCAGGTTATCGACAGAAGCTGTACGAGGCCATGGTTGATCCAGGTTATCGACAGAAGCTGTACGAGGCCATGGTTGACCTGGTGACCAATCAGTTGGGATCGGCCAATGGGCCTTAATAGCAAATTCGCCATAGATAGCCCAGACTGAAAGGAGATCTAAGCTTGTCATGCTCGTATTCCCAGGAATTTGTATGGCAATACTGCAGCTTGATGCATCGACGGACTGAAACTCGTGAAATTTTGGCAGGCATTTCAAATTTCACACGCCAAAAAAGGCATTCTAAAGTTCCGGGATGAAAGTTTTGGAAAATTGGTGACCATTCTACGGTGTAGTCTTTCAGTCTTAAGTATGTATGGTGTGGATGGTATGTATGGTATGTATGGTATGTATGGTATGTATCGTATGTATGGTATGTACGGTATGTTTGGTGTTTAAGGTATGTTATGTTATGTTTGTTATGTTTTGCTTTGATTTGTGATGTTATATTTTGTTATGTTATGTGATGTTTTGCTATGTTGTGATTTGTGATGCTAGGTTATGTGTCGATATGTTTACGTTATGTATGTTATGTATCTATGCTTTGAATGCAATGTATGTAATGTATGTAACCTATGTACTGCATGTAATGTATGTACTGAATGCAATGTATGTAATGTATGTAATGTATGTAATGTATGTAATGTATGTATTGTATGTAATGTATGTAATGTATGTAATGTATGTAATGTATGTAATGTATGCAATGTATGTAATGAATGTAATGTATGGAACGTAATGGAATGTCATGTAACGTGATGCAATGTGATGCAATGCAATGTAACGTAATGTATGTAATGTATGTTTTGTATGTGATTGATGTGATATATGGCATGTGTGTGATGTATGTGCTGTAATGTGATGTAATCCATGTCTATGTAATGTAATGGAATGTCATGTAAATATGTATGTATGTATGTATGTATGTATGTATGTATGTATGTATGTGTGTATGTATGTATGTATGTCTGTATGTATGTTATGTATGTAATGTATGTTATGTATGGTATGTATCGTATGTATGGTATGTATGGTATGTATGTTATGCATGTTATGTATGTTATGTATGTACTGTCTGTAATGTATGTAATGTATGTAATGTAATGTAATGTAATGTAATGTAATGTAATGTAATGTAATGTAGTGTATGTAATGTATGTAATGTATGTAATGTATGTAATGTATGTAATGTATGTATTGTCTGTACTGTCTGTAATGTGTGTAACGTAATGTGTGTAATGTAATGTATGTAATGTAATGTAATGTAATGTATTGTACGGTAATGTAATGTAATGTAATGTAGCTTAATGTAATGTCATGTAATGTAATGTCATGTAATGTAATGTATGTAGTGTATGTAATGTATGTAATGTATGTAATGTATAATTTATGTAATGTGTGTAATGTATGTAATGTATGTAGTGTATGTAATGTATGTAATGTATGTAATGTATGTAATGTATGTAATGTATGTAATGTATGTAATGTATGTAATGCATGTAATGTATGTAANTATGTAATGTATGTAATGTATGTAATGTATGTAATGTATGTAATGCATGTAATGTATGTAATGTATGTAATGTATGTAATGTATGTAATGTATGTAATGCATGCAATGTATGTAATGTATGTAATGTATGTAGTGTATGTAATGTATGTAATGCATGTAATGTATGTAATGTATGTAATGTATGTAATGTATGTAATGTATGTAGTGTATGTAAAGTATGTAATGTAATGTAATGTAATGTAATGTAATGTAATGCAATGCAATGTAATGTAATGTAATGTAATGTAATGTAATGTAATGTAATGTAATGCAATGCAATGTAATGTAATGTAATGTAATGTAATGTAATGTAATGTAATGTAATGTAATGTATGTAATGTAATGTTATGTGATGTTATGTGATGTAATGTAATGTAATGCAATGCAATGCAATGTAATGTTTTGTTATGTAATGTCATGTAATGTCATGTAATGTCATGTAATGTCATGTAATGTAATGTAATGTAATGCATGTAATGTAATGTAACGTAACGTAATGTAATGTAATGTAATGTAATGTATGTAATGTAATGTAGCTTAATGTAATGTCATGTAATGTAATGTCATGTAATGTAATGTATGTAATGTATGTAATGTATGTAATGTAATGCCATGTATGTAATGTATGTAATGTATGTAATGTATGTAATGTATGTAATGTATGTAATGTATGTAATGTATGTAATGTATGTAATGTATGTAATGTATGTAATGTATGTAATGTATGTAATGTGTGTAATGTATGTAATGTATGTAATGTATGTAATGTATGTAATGTATGTAATGTATGTAATGTATGTAATGTATGTAATGTATGTAATGTATGTAATGTATGTAATGTATGTATTGTATGTAATGTATGTAATGTATGTAATGTATGTAGTGTATGTAATGTATGTAATGTATGTAATGTATGTAATGTATGTAATGTATGTAATGTATGTTGTGTATGTAAAGTATGTAATGTAATGTAATGTAATGTCATGTCATGTAATGTATGTAATGTATGTAATGCATGTAATGTAATGTATATGTGATGTAATGTAATGCAATGCAATGTAATGTTATGTTATGTAATGTCATGTAATGTAATGTAATGTATGTAATGTGTAGCAATGTAATGTATGTAATGTAATGTATGTAATGTATGTAGTGTATGTAATGTATGTAATGTATGTAATGTATGTAATGTATGTAATGTATGTAATGTATGTATGTATTGTAATGTATGTAATGTATTGTATGTAATGTAATGTAATGTATGTAATGTATGTAATGTATGTATGTATGTTTGTTTGCTTGTTTGTTTGTTTGTCTGTTTGTATGGTATGTATGTTTTGTATGTTTTGTTGTGTTTGTTGGGTACGTCATGTATGTTTTGTATCTCATGTCTGTTGTGTATATTTGATATATTTTGTATCTAATGTATGTAATGTGTGCAATGTATGTCATATATGTGATGTATGTGATGTATGTGATGTGGGGGGTGTATGTCTGTATGTAATGTATGTGATGTATGTACTGTATGTAATTTTTGTCAATGTAATGTAGTGTGTGTAATGTTTTGTAAGGTGATGCAATGCAATGCAATGTAATGAAATGTAATGTAACGTAACGAAATGCAATGTAATGTAATGTAATGCGAAGTCATGTAATGTAATGTGATGTAGTGTAATGTAATGTAGGTACATATGTAAAAGCCGCCTGGTCACTACTCATGTGGTGGTAAATGATCAATTTTTGCTCATCCGCCACTTACAGTTTATTCTTTACATATCATTTCATACTCAACCCCCCCCACCCACCCACACAACAAGAGGTACCATCATACCCTCACACCTCCGATACCACACAGGGGGGAGGGCTACCATGACCATGGGTGGAAGGGAGGGGCGGACCCAGAACCTGGAACATATACGGGCCGCGCACCAAACTGCGATGGTCTTGCTTGACATTGCTTTGCTACAGGGGGGAAAACCTGTCCAGAAACGCTGAAAGATCGGCCACTTGTCAAATGTGAAGATTGTTTCACCAAACAGCGGCGATGAAACCAATCGTTCAAAAGTGATGTGCCGCCATCGAATGGATTTGTGCAGGGTTCGATAGCTTAATTCTTGCATGTAACTTCTCTAATTTACCTTCGACTGCCTTGAAATTTTGGGTGAACTAGAAGCATTGCTGGTGTGGCCGCAAAAAACAAAAACAAAAACATGTCTTCGTTGCATGAATCATTATTTTACCATTGTTTTTTCCCTTTGTAGATGGCCATTTGAGGGCATCCCCCCTTTTCAGACACGGCCAAATCCCTGGATTTTTTGACAAATTGTCAATCTGTACCTTTTGGCTGTCGGCTCAGTTGCTTGATACCGCTTCGTACATGTGGAGCAGATCATGCGAAACACTGCAGTTGATCAACCACACCCAACATATTGGGGTGACCTTTTTGCTCGGATGACTTTGTTGTGGGGTTTACGTCAACAATAGAAACACAGTCAAACGGCTCAATCGATGCACAATCACCATATGTGATAAAGATCCACCGGGAAACAAGAGACAACATGGTGGTCATGGGGATTTTCGGAAGATACCTTGGACAAACCCAGCATTTGTGCGTTGCCATGCAGCTGCGAAGACATTTATGGAGACGGTGACAGGCGCAAAATAGGAAAATGTGAATTTCAGTAGGCCAATTCAACATGGAACACTACAATCAGATGGAATAAACAGTTGGTTGCTATCCCCCATTGTTTGGGGTTGATATTCCATACATTTTGCTTATCAGAAACTATTACTGGGAGACAATATCTCCACTTTGGGTTGGTTTAATCGCTGATTTAAGTATACGAGACAATGGCTGAATCAAATACGTTCAGCTGCCATGAATGGTGGGTACTATCATTGGGTTGCTGTAGTCCCTGACTTTTGGATAGAGTAATCTGCATGGTGGGTCGGTAAAATACCCATGTGTTTGACTAGGATTTTATCCCCATTTTCGGGAAATTACATATTTTCCATGGGAAAACTTTCATTTGTTTGGTAATTCCATTTTTTGTTGGGGAAAACATATTCAGCTGTTTAAAATCCTCCTGATCGTTGGTGAAACATCATCAAAATATGTTTAAGTTCCTGTTTCTGATTAATATGGAATAATGCCATATTTTTGTTGGTTCAAACATGTTCAAAATAGGCAACAAATCACACAATTTGTCGACAAAACACGTTAACAGGTTAAAACATTAATTTTTCAACACAACTGAATTAGGCAAACAAAACAATTTTCACGGACAAAACACAATTAGAATGGTTGAACATCACCATCTTTGTTGCGTCAAACAAGCTTACAACCACCATCGTTTTGTGGGTTTTACTAACCCTTCGCAGCACAGGCGGCCCCGAGCGCCGGCTCGCCGAACGCCGCAGCACTACCCCACGGGGCGCCACGGCAGCGCCGCCTCTGCGGCTACTGAGTGGCGTGGCCCAAAAATTTGGATTGGAGTAATACATGGTAATACAATCATGGTATAAAGTTTTTTCCGATTGGTTAGCAATTTCGGATTGTAATAAGTTTACTAACATCTTTGTGATTAAAGCAATAGAATATGATAGAATCCTAAAGAGTTGCGAACTCAATCTTGATCATTTGGGAGTGCTGGCTACAATCACATTATGGATCTGACCCAGCAAACATTGGGGTCTTAGCAGTCTTAGCAACAACAATACATGTTGATTGGACCAGGGTGAAAGGGGTTGCAACCCGGGGATTTTGAGCATCAAAATAAGGGAGATCACAAACCAATATGGGATATCGTCCACACATAGTTGGTTGATGGGTATGGGTCGAACTTTGAGGCTGAGATGGGTCAAAACTGGGTAGCCTTGGATGTCAGAATGAGCAATGGCTGAAGAATGACACATTTGTTTGCCCATGTTTGCCCGGCGCTTTCCATCAATCTCGTGACAGATGTCTATCAGCACTTTTGAAATCCAGCCCTGCATACTGAACCTCAATGTGCTTACCTCCCTCACATCCACCAACATGGTCGCTTTTTCTCTGCAAACCAACGTGCCAACAGGTCAATAGGTTTGGGTATCCCCATGTTAGGACTCATGTTTAGGGTTTCGAAGAACTCGCTGCCAGGAATTTGCTTAAACGAGCGTGTGCTTGGTGGTGTTGAGGTGCATCAGGGCACATTTTCGGAGAGTTGGAGGTGCCCCCAAGACGGGATGCATAATTACTGTACCGTGTGATATGTGGCAAAATCTGGTGGAATTCAATACCATGCTACACTATCGCCCCAAAATGGTTTCGGAAAAAAACAAACTTTTCAGACTCCAAATTTCGGTGGGTTTGGGGATTCCCCACATTTGGAATGTTTTCCTCTCTGAACGATGCCCGAGACTTGCAGCAAGCAGCATTTTCCTCGCAAAATGCAAGTCAAAACGCGCTTGAAACAAGAAACCTTCTGGCTAAGTCGTTTCTGCAAGTGCTTGGTTGACGTGTTTGCCTTTTTTGTTCATAAAACAAAAACCTGGAGTGATTACCCCTCAGCTACCCAGTAATAACCCCAGGAGTCCAGGCAACATACCCAGGTGAATGAGGCCTCAACCCTGGCAGATGTTCGGCAAAGCATTCAAGAAGATGACACGCGGCAGACATTCTTTGGTCCAAACTTGGGGTTGAAGGGGCCTGAACACCGTTGAAATCTCTAGTGATTCAACACGGTTCCTTTTTTTGGCAAACGACCATTGCACAAGCTTGTCTTGCAAACTGCATGAAGAGACCATTGGCAAGGGCATGCATGGGAAATGGGATCATTTGGGTGGTTGCTAGATGGACATTTACGGATCAGCTTTGGTGTGTGACTACAACATCTACAGAATTTTGCAGAGCTTGACACATTGCCAGTTTTTGCATATGTTGATTTGCCAAATTGAGACTTACACGACTTACACTGGCTGAGGAAATTCCTGGAGCAGCTTGGAGTTGTCCAAGCCTGTTGCAGTTGGCTTCCCCCAGGATTCAGTATCTATTGGGGACAGCCATTTTGACTAATTTTGCGTGCAATGAATCTGCACTTGATGAAGCTTGTCAAGCTTTGTGTTGTTGCACTCCGTTGCAGTGCTGATATCGATCTTTGCTGGATGTTGACATGACAGCAAAAAGGCTTGTTTGCGAGACATAAAATGCACGCAATTGTTGTGAAAACCTGCTGACAAGAAACGGGCTAGCAGGGATACATGGAACAGAAGTAGGATAATTGGCATGCGCTGAAGCCTCCAAAGCTTTTGTTTTGCTGTACTTTTTCGTTGGAAAGCAGGACCCATAGTGGTTGATTTGGAAGAGGGAAACCAGTAGAAGCATCGTTTGATTACCAAGGTACCAGCCAGTTGCTTGACTGCGTCTCTGTGGTGAATCGCAGCTGGTGGAAAGTGGTCCACCTATAGTGTGTATGTATATAACTACGTATATTCATACATACACATGTTTATTGTAATATATATATATACATATATATATATATATCTATGAAACTACAGTACATGTGTATGTATGTATTTATATTACTTTACAGATGCTATACTTAAATGATCTGATTGAGTTGCTACGACTTCAAAATCTTACGATAGATTGTGGGTTGCAAGAGGAATCGCACAAAAGTGACCCTGAAACTTGGTTGTAATCGAGGCAGATTGATGATTGCTATAGTCTGAAAGACAATTTCCTGATTCCCGCTTGTTGGACGATATCCAAATGGCTATGGGAACCAGTGCGATGAAGTTCTTTGAAATCGGTTTCACTCTGAGGAGACCACCTCACTGCCCGAATCGCCGGATCTGAGGTTATTCCTTCCTCTTCGGTGGTGCACCGGTGACGCTGCGACAGGAGACACGAAGGAAGGCCCTCGAGTGTTTCCCCTTCCTCAGCATCATCCCTGAGGACTGGACAGATGGGGATGGCACCCCAGTCCTAAACATGTAAGACATCCTGTTCTCCTAAGACGCTGAGTTTGAAATTCATTTGGCGATCCAGTCAAATGTTGGCCAGTTTTGTTCGTGAGTCCTCAGCAAGTACACCAAGCGAATGTTGTGAGCCTTGAATAAAATGTGAATCTTTGGTCGAACATGAACAAAGCTCCAGGAGGGTTTGTCTGAAGAAAGGGTGTCCCTAACTCCCACATGGTTGATGATCATTTGCCTGATTAGAATTGCAATGTTTGGGTATCCCCCATGTCTGGACCAACCCATCACTTCTGTTTTCAGTTGTTTGGAACAGAAGAACTTAGAACCAATTTGTTGCGCAGTCATCTCATCTTGCAGTTATCACTTGAGGACGCTCCAGTGCCACTTGCAGGCAGGGTGAAGGGAATATAAGCCACATTGTTTTTATGTCCGAGGGCGCATAGTAAATAGCCTTCCCCTTCACTTCAGATAGATTCCCAGGGAACCTTTCCTACCTTTCCCGTTCAAATCGCAATCAATTCAGCTTCATTGTCAAGTCGGGGTGCCAGGCTCCCTGTCGAGCTTGCCAAGTCTTCAAGGGGCTCAACTCGAGGTCTGGGTCAACTCGAAGTGTTGGACACAGACGACCCCCAGATCTGGGCGGCCACTAAGGGTTGATCTGCACCCGTGGTTAGACTGGTCCTACTTCGAACTGACTCCACGCCTTAGGCAAAACTAGGCCGGTCAGGGCAACTTGGTGGACTTGATTTGTAGTTCCCTTGCCATGAAACAGTCGGTCTCACCCTGCTGTTGGTAACATGCCCAAAGCAAGTAGCTGACCATATTCCCATCCTCGTGGTCATATCTCCACCTTCGCTTGTTGCTTGCCTTAGCTCCACTTTCTTGTAGGCCCACCAGTTTTCTTAAATCTCCACTTGTTTTCTCTTAGGTAACAACTAGGTCACCCACCATTTTGTATCCTTTTGTTGCTTGAGTTGAATCGTCAGATTTCTCCCAGATCAATCTCCCCGGTCCGGACAGGTGGCAGAGCCAAGTGCCAGGCCACTTCAGAATGGACAGGGGAGGGGAGCGTTGATGGACTAGTGAAGTTTCACAAAGGTACAGCCAACTGTTACGAGCAGATCTGAACCTTTTGTTATTGTTTACTATTGTTTCTTAAAGAATCAGGTTTATTATTGTTTCTGAAACTAGTGAACCAATAAGTAATGATCCGCGCCTTTAAGAGTCGAGATGATGAAAGTAGGTATCCCAATACTGAGCCACACCCACCAACAAGCTGCACGCTAAGTGGGATCGAGTTCTATTCTTCACAGAAAGTGGAGTTGGCAAGATGATCTCTGAGTTTGCTGAGTGGAGCATGTTGAGGCTTTCCTCTCGGCATTGAGTCTTGTGTGAAGTAATTCAACTTGCACCCCTTTAAATGCACAGACGTCCTAAAATCATCTGGAATCCCACCGGTTTCATCTAAAAATTCCACTGGTTGACAAGACCGGTGCAATTTTTAATTGAACTCCTGGGCTGACGAAGACGCGCCAGGGGCGAAGTCAGCAACGACTCAGGCCAGTTCAGCTTCATCCAGCGATATGGGTGTCCGGAAATCGGCCCCAAAGCGCCATTTTGCTGCGAAGAATCTGCAGTACCCTCAGGTAAACTAACAGTTTGGGAACTGGAAAATCCACCCATTTTCCATGGGAAAATCCATAAATTTTGCCATTTTTGGACCAAGCCATCCCCACATTCCGTTGCAGGTCACCGCCTGGAGCTGCAGATCACCGACGGGCCGCTGGAGGGCACCTTCCTGACGGTTGGGGAGGAGCGGGCCACATGGGCCACGGTGTAGCTGGGACAAAATGGTGGAGATATGGTGGTGTTTCCATGAATATCACTAGAGTTATATGTAGTATTTGTGAGCCCCTTCCCGGTACGTTTTATACCTTGGATCTATTCTTGAACTGGGGTTTGATGGGTATTTCATAGACGGGATTGCTGGTAAAAGCGGTGAGATCGACCCAAAAATATGACCCAAAATGGTGCTGTAGAAAATGGTGATGTATTCTGAAAAGCATCATGGAGCATTATGTCGACACCAGTATGACTACATAGCTGTTGTGGGTGAAGTGGCCTTTGGATATATGGTTATGGATCAACGGATCAACATCCCGATACACTGGTTTCATGTTCAATCAGCTGGTAGTTCTGGAATGTTATGGACATTCAATGTTCACCCCTCCATTTATGGCCAATTTTCGTGAATAGATGGATAGATAGATAGCTAGATGGACAGATAGACAGATAGATTGATAGAGAGATAGAGAAAAAGAGAGATAGAGAGATAGAGAAAAGAGATAGATTGATCGATCGATTGATCAATTAATTGATCGATCGATCGATTGATTGATTTATTCATTGATTGATAGGTACTATGTGTATCGATGATACACATTTTTCTGAATTATTTCTTGGTTGAATATACAAATTGTAGTGATTCAGAGATTCGTGCATATGCCAGCAAGAAGTGTCAATTGTTGGGTGCACAGTCTTGACTGGCACCCATGCAGGAAGGTGCAAGAGTCGGTCGGCACACTTCGAACACTTTGGTGCGCGGGGTACTGGGAGTCAAAGGCCAGCAAAAAATCAATGGGAGCGCTGTAAATCCCATAATCATCAAGGCCCCCAGTTTTCTGTTTGGCGTGGTATTTACTGACCTTAGAAGATTGGGGTTATTGTTGGGGCACTCACTTTAGTAGAATGAAAACCGGGAAACCAGGAAACATGCCAGTAAACCACCAGGAAGGTAGATACCCCTCAGCATATTTTGTTTGTGATGGGCACAAACTGTGTTTCATGTGAAAAATCTAGCAAAACAAACAAGGGCATGCCTTGTTAGACATTGCAAATCACCACTTGAAAAAATGAAATTGCAGGACAGCTCCTTGCACAATGATTTTAAAGCATTGGCTTCATCAGAAATGCCATGTCAGCAACCTCCCACTATTCAAAATGTGATCTGTTACAATTTGTGATATTTGGTGCTGTGAGGTGATTCCAGAGGCTGGCATCAGCAGATTCCACTGCGAGATCACGTGCGCCGCTGCAGATGGGTGGCCGGGATCAACTCCTTGGGGACCCGGAAATTGTTTGGCCATCGCCAAATCGAACCAACTGTAAGGGTGAAGTGCCGAAACGGTGAAAGCTTCATTGTTATTTTAAAGCAACGTTGATTTCCTTAATTTCTTGGTGCGTTCCGCTTTCATATCTTTTTCCTTAAGAACATTCGATCCCTGTTATTGGTGGGTGTATCCCTTGAATCGCCCTTCATCCTAAAATCTTTTGTTGTTTGCTCAATAGGCATTGTAGCTGGGTTTGAGCGCCTTTTTCCGTCTATATTTGGTTTTCGTCATTGCCCCAAACCCAAACACATCAATGCACGTTTTCGAAGTAACATTTCTTTTTTTGTCCGGGTCTGTCTCAAAATCGGGAATTCATGGATAAACTTTCCAGTAAAAATGAATTCCCATCCCAGGTTTTCCATTTGCCCTCAGTTCTTTTGGCATTTCAAAGTCATCCGCTTTGAGGTTCTGTGATGGTCAGTTCGGTGTGAAGGACTTAGGCTCCACCACCGGCAGCTTCTTCTACCTTCGACCCCACGGTGCCTTGGGTTGGCCGTCGAAGGAAAATCTGCAGGAAAAGCCGATGAATTTGGTGGTAAAGGCTTGAATTGTTCATTGAAAATGGGGATTACAGCAACAAATCTTATAGAAACCGATCAGAGACCCAGAAGAAACACATTGTTGGACGTCCTTGAATCAACTTGTCTGGACATTCCCAGCCAGCATCCTGGGGCAGGTCATTTCCAGATTTTTCCTGGGCTCATGGTCAAACTTGGTGAGACGGAGATGCAGGCGCTATGCAGTGGGTGGAGGCGGACTTTCATAGCTCTGGCAGGCCCCGCAAACTGATGATACTGTATATAGTGGACTGATGAATTTGATTGGGCAAGGCAATGATCCCCCCAAAAAGTGACTGTTGGGTTTCAATCTCTGGGTCTCGGAGTGGTGCGGCTTTTTTTGCCGGGCCTGAAAACTGGAACGGAACGGAACGGAACCCTGGAACCTGCTGTTGGGTTAAAAGCCGGGTTACTGTAATTTCTCGCTTGAATTTGCATTTTGCAGAGACATGTTTGTCGGTTCCTTTATTCCAATTTAGTCCAATTTGGTCCACATTTCCCACTTTACAACCATATGTTGAGAGATGGGATATGACGACATCAAATCAAGGTAGCAGTATTATATAAGTATTCCTCACATTTCTTGGTGTTTCCCGTGTTTCCCGTGCCACATATCAGGTTCTGTCTCAGAGCGCCATGGGTGAGCTGACCGTGCTGTTCACCGAAGGTGGGCAGCTGTTGGGACGGATGCCGTGCAGTTCTGCTTCTTTGACTATGTATTGGTGTTGTATTTGTTGACCCGTGAAGCAAGCTGAATCAAGGTTTCTCAAACAAAGTAAATGATTTTTGACACGTCAAACTACATGTTGTAAAGCCATCTATCTACATCTATCTACCACATTTTACCATGTCTTCTCCAAACTGGTGGGTTTATTGTCGGGTTTCCCATGTTTCCAGGCCCCCTGGCTGGCCACAAGGTGCGGGGCCCGGTCCGACACACCTCTGGGTATCATTTGTTGGTGACCAAATCTTAGGAAAGAATGGTCCCGTGAATATCCCGAAATAGTCACATAGTCTAGTTGGGGGTGTAAGTGAAGAAATGTCAGATATGTCACCATATGGACCATAGTTATAGAGAGTATATGTGGTCATATCATATACCCTCTGGTAATTAAACAATGGAAAACCCACCATTTATCGGTGATTTTCCAGCTACACACCTCCATTTACAGGGGGATGTCCCAGCTAGCCACGTTTAATGACACCGGAGGGTATATCCCACCTTCGCGGGGTTACCAACCTCTGTCCACGTCGTCCCAAGGTGACGATTCCACCTGCTGGCATCACCATTGGACGAGTCGCGGACAACGCATTGGTCCTGGTGCAAGATGGCAACCTGTCTTGTGCTGGTCGTCGATTTGTAAGATTTAAACTTAAACCATGGTAATTTTGATGTTTTCATTGAGATTTAAACCATACTTCTATGTTTTTTTTTTTTAAATCCTGCTCATTTTTGACAACTACCTTGGAGTATGGTATGGTGTATCAAGCCTGAAGTATGCTATGTTATATTCAGAACTGTATGTTGAATCTGGTTTACAACATAGGGTAAATCCGACATGCGTTAAGCAGGTACCCATTTTGTTTGCTATCATATCCCATGATCATTATGCCTGAAGCAGTTGGTAGATGGGCAAAATCTCATGATAATCCCCCTATTAGTCTCAGTGTTTCTTAGGAATTCCAATGGTTACCAGGTTACCAACTGGTGCAGGATTTCGCAACCATCATCATGACATCATTTTTTTTCCATCAGCTCCCAACGGGTCCCGTCCCGCCCTTCCAAGGCACGGTGTCTGCACACCATGCCATGATCTTCTTGGAGCAGGGGAGCTTCTACATCACCGTGCCGCAGCAGAAAGGGTTGGAAAGGAATGGGGCTGTTTTGAAATGGGGGGGTTCAACTGTCAAACAAGGAGGTTTAATCATGAACAATTGGGATTTCCATCATGAACAATTGGGATTGAACCATTCAAAATTGGGTTGAAGGGGTTGAAGCACCGACAACAAGGGTTTACAAACCAACCAGCTTCGGGAAACGCCAAGTGTTCTTCCCATGGGATTGTCCAGGAATGGGATTATCCCCCAACCTGCCACTGTGACCATTTCTGGCATCGGCCCCTCTCCTTGCACTATCTAATGGCACCATTCACCATTTTTGTTGGTCAAGAGCACAATATTTGATGCTTACACTTCCACCAGCCAAATTTAACATGGAACCCCAAGAATGAGGTTTGGAAGATGATTTTCCAATCGGATATAGCCTATGAATACAGGTTCCATGTGACATTTAGGGAGTGTACCCTCTGGTAACTTTACATATCCATTGACAATGGCCCATTTAGTTCAATGATTTACTTATTAAGCATGGCGATTTTCCATAGCAAACTGTTGAACTAGATCTAATCCCTATTCTTGACGGTTGGTATCCCAATACATCCCCATTGTACCAGCAACAGATGCTGCTTAATCCACCACTTTTGATGGTGAAACTCCAATTTTGGCTGCTGAAGTCCCGTTTTGGCGGCGAATTTCCCAGTGATCCCATCGAGGACCTCGGAAGCTGCAATGGCACCTGCCTGCGTTTGAGTGCCGAGCGACAGGAGAGCGG
This sequence comes from Symbiodinium sp. clade C Y103, assembly GCA_003297045.1. NCBI lineage: Eukaryota > Dinophyceae > Suessiales > Symbiodiniaceae > Cladocopium > Cladocopium sp. clade C. The sequence continues at coordinate 67,751 of BGPT01002267.1, read as the reverse complement.
CTGGCATCCCATTATGGACGGCGATGCCGCTGGTCCTTTCCGGGGGAAGTGATGTGGGCGAATAAAATGAGGAAAAACCAGGATATAACTTGATAAGTACTTGATATGTATATATAATATAAAGGATCTGACTGACTGATGTAACTTGATCATGTAGGTAACAACAGAAACAACTTGGAATGAAACAATGAAAATCCTGACAGATCTGAACGCTGCAACTAGATTCTGGCTGCCATGTATTGTGCAATACCTTTGATGACTTGATTTGACCATAGCAATATACCCAGCAAAAAAAAGGGGGGCCCAAATCAAAAATCCAAGAAGATGTGGAAAAGGTGGCTCATTAGGTTGGGAGAATATGACCATAGCTGGCAGACAGACTTCGGGTCTTTCTGACTTGCCATGACCTGACATGAAGCAGTGTAAATGTGCATCATGTCTGCCACCAAAAGGGTCACAAGTAGCGTATACAAAAGCTTGTAAGGAGTGATTGGGATGTATACCATTTCATTGAGGGTATCATATCTCTCCATATGGTTGGTTAAGACCCCAGTTGTGGATGGTTTGGACTATAGGTCCAGTATGGATTGCTGAGTCCCAACGATGGGTCACCCAAAAGGACATGATTCTCGAAGCAATCCCCCCACTGTTTTGATAGCGAAACTCCGACTTTTGACAGTTGGCCATTCCCATTTTGATGGTTCAGTGGTTGAGACCGAATCGTTTGACGATTGTCATCCCTTCCAAGTCCGATGCTCGAGGTCTTAGGCGCCGGCTGCACCAAGATCCGCTGCAAGGTCCGAACGCCCAGTCCGGCGTGAGTCCAAAGTGGCCACGGGGGATGCGGCGAAGCGTCTTCGGCAGGGCGGAAACAGCGAGGCAGCTGCTTTCCTGCAGATGTTGTTTAAACCAACGGGAAACCAAGGGCCCCCCAGGTCTCCAGAAAAAAACGATGGAAGACGTGATGAATGGATTGCTCAAAATCATTAACAATTTTGATCGGTGGTTCTAGGTATTCTGACTGTTTTCTTTGGGGAATCAGTCTACTTGAGGACTTGAGGCACTGAAAATCTGACGTTGGGTCAGTGACCCGTCAGAACGGGATGGACATCTAGAATGGCTGCCCAAGGACAGTCATTACACGTCATGATCACCAAGAGGAATCGCATTGAGTGCATCCAATCCATCCTTTTTGGAACATCTTGGACCATCCTTTTTGGTGTTTGATGAAGAGATTCGAAATTGTCCTGTGGCTGTTGGACCTACTTCAATCTGAGATTCCTGTCTTTGATACCTTCGTACTCCATATCCCTGGACCTGGAGCAAGTGAATTCTTTGACTGATGTACTTGATGATGTTGTTGACACCAGTGAATGCGCAGGTACCCGAACACAGTGTTGGATGCCAGTCTCCACAGTGTTGGCTTTCCCAATGTTTCCCAGTTTTTAGAGAAGACCAAGACAGGTCCTCCTGCCTTGGTATATGAAGATGAGTATGAGTATGGGGCAGAATCTTACAATCCAGGTGCTCTTGTTAATTTTTGTGATCTAAAACCATTTCATTTTGGTGGGTATGTCCTCTAGAATGTACTCTTTTTCGATGGCTTTATCATGTCCGAATCTTGCTGGCAAACCAGCTAAAGCCATCCTATTTTCTTGGGAGACCCAGCATGATACCTGATCAGTTGACTCACCGCCGCTGAACAGTTCAATTTATTTTCGGGCGCCGTTCGTTCGACGACTCCTTGGTTGCCATGGCACGAAAGGGCCCTTTGGCGCGTTTGGTTGTCGCCTCCTTGGCTCTTGCGTTGCCTGGCCTTGTTTCCCAAGAGGACACGAACAGTGCTCTCTTTGGGGCGGTCTAGCCCCAAGAATGGATGAACTTGGAGATTTATGAAAGCCAAATGGAGAATGGATTATGATGATCTTCTTTTCCCACTAGTGGGTTGATGAAAGCAGAGGAACCCTGAGGATGTTGAAAACAACCTTTAGGTTGGCATGAAAAGGAGCCATCTATTCCCAAAAGAACATCATTGGTTCGACCGCTCCCCAACAGTCTCTCCACAACGGTCAGGTTCTCCTCTTCGCGTTTGCTATGCTTCCATGCATGCCGCACTCCAAGCACTTGCTCAACGGAGCTTACAGGCTGGTCAGACCTCTGCAGGTCGTTTCCCTAGCAACATCTATGTCATCTATGTTTAAATTCACAAAATGACGTGGAACCCCATGGCCGCTTCCCGCTTCGGAACACGTTCATCTACTTTTACCATGTTTTTCCATGTCAGTTTGCTAATTAGCTGGAGGTATCCAAATCCATTAAGATCGACCTATCCGTCAATTAATGATCCATATCCAAATCAGTATCAGAGAGAGAGAGAGAGAGAGAGTCCATTTATATCCCCAAACATCGTTAAATCCACATGAAACTCCCAGCAAAATCCATGAAGATCAGATCAAGTTCCTATGAAACTCCATGTAACATACCCGTTCAACTCCAACCCATCCCTGAAGATCAGATCTCATCCGCATCGAAATCCACATGGGACACCGGCGGGCAGGTGGTCATCGGGCCGTGGAGCCAATCCCCAAATCGCCCAAAGCTTGGCGCAAGGCGCTGCCCGTCGCTTGGCAGCAGGGACTTTGACAACGTTTTTATAAAGACAGCTGGTCAACGTTGCCAGGGTATAGCAGTATAGCTTATGGTTTCATAGATATTATATATAATGATATTGTTCATAATACCGGTATCCCTTTTCGGAAATCATGTACTGTATACATACATATGATCTAGGTTTGTAGGCTCCCCCCATGGTCATGGTCCCCCCCTGTGGATGTGCTTGTCATCCCTTCCCCTGTGTGTGGAACCTCTGCATAGATGTTGAACTTTTGGCTTTTCCCTCCCTCCCTCCTGTGGATGTGGGACTCGTCCTTGGGGGGGATACCATTTGGGGGGGCTGTCGAACCGCGAGCCTGAATCATGTATTTAACATGTACGCGCAGAATCTAGTATGTTATGTAGCTATATATGGAATGGTATATCGGTATATCTAATTGTATACAATATATATATATATATAGCAACTATCTACAATTTTTTGGGATCGTTATGATTGGAATAATTAGTAGACATTATTTGGGATAATGATTTGGATGATATGGCTGCTCCCCTGCCACGCAAGGTACGTTTGGGAGGGTAAATTGGGGCAAATATTGGGAACACGACCAATTTCCAACCCAAAAGTCGCTATCATTTGTCCATCATGGAGAATGGTTGGAGAGTGGGTGGAAAATGGCTTTAAGATGGGTTGAACATGGTTGAAGACTTGGCTATTTTCCAGCCAAATGGATTATACAGAGTCGGAATTTTGGACGGACAGGGGAATGATGATTCCTATTGTTGATTTGATGGTTGGTTGATATAGGGGCTGACCCACTATCATGGGGCAGTATGGTGAGGACGAGGTTCATCGCAATGAATGTTGAAGATCGAAGTGCTCTGTGGGGGGTCAAGAGTTAGCGCACACAGAATTCTGTGAGCTGAACGGCAGCTACAGTACCCGTTGTAATTCAAAGGCAGTTGTTCTTTCATTCTATTGGATCTTCAAAAAAACTATATACGTCATCTATTCTAAGTTTGTTCAAACTTTCCATTCAAATTCCCTGGTCTTTTCAATATCTCCCCGGTCAAGTGGCAAATCCCCAGCCGTCGAAAACCGCTTGCCGCGCTCAGCATGACGCCGTACCGGTGCGGCAATTTCTGCACTTGCACCGCTACCTGCAGATCTGGAGGGTCCGGTGACAATGGGATGGGATGGAGTTGCTTCATGGTCAGGGAGTTGTTTGAGCTGCCAAAACATGGGGGCAGTTCACAACCCATAATGGTGATATATCAAGCCTGATATATCCGCTACAAGAACAGGTATTTGGGTGGTCAAACTTAGAAACTGGTCCAAGGGATCACATTTTCTGGCTGAATTTCGACCTGCAACCACATCATGATCACCCTTCATTTGGGGATGGGTGAACCGGTCCATCTGCGGGGATGAAGATCAGTCCCACCTGGTAGGTGCACTGGATCGGGCCAGAGAACTTGGACCGTGCCGGGCTTCGTGTCACTTGGCCGGCACAGTACGGCACCAAACGGGTAGACCCGTCTATCCTTCCATTGATTGGAAGGTTCCTGGTCGCATTTTCACACCTGCTTGGTGGTCTTATTCAATCTTGTCCATCCACACAGAGGGGATGAGCTTCAAATTTCCAACAGTCAATCCATTGAACTTCATATTTGTTTGTGACATGCCCAACTTTTCTTGATGTTCAACCAATTAACCCCTCTTTTGATGCTCCAACCACGTGAAACGCCTATCTTTCTAGGTTATTTCTTGGATAAATCCACCATGTGTGTCTCTCAAAGATAGATCCCCCCGTCATGGACATCAAATTCATGTAAAACCTTAGATTTTCATAGCAGGCATATGAAAGCACCATATTTTCATGGGGATTCTCTGAGGTTCCCACAGGATCTCCTCCTCCTTTAGGTCACCGGAATGGACACCTATGCCATTGTGGCCTCCGTCTTGCTGCAGGTCATCACTGGGTGCCTTGCAGCGGCTGCAGCTGGGTTGGGGATATAAAAAAGATGGGGAGATACAAAAATCTATGATGTAAGATGATATCTATATATATATATATTTTCCATCATGGAGGAACGACCATCTATAATACAAGATGACATTTCTTCTATGAGATTTTTGAGGTCCCAATTTCTTGAAGCACCCTGAATGTTGACTTTGTCCTGGAGTTGGCTGGCACAATCACGAAGGTCCGGATCGGCTCCATACGACCGCAGGTCAGCAGCTGTTGATCAATGCTTTCCCGAGGTTCTACGGGTCTGTACCGGAGCCAGATGATACAGATGAGCGTTCTTTGGCACAAATTGAGGGCTGTGCTTTTTTTCTCTGCCTTAGTGCCCTCCAGAGCTTCAGGAGGCCCAAATAGTGGGCTCCAGATTATCAAGCCCCAAGATGGATAGTTGAACAGAAATGACACGATATGACACGCCTTTTTTGTGGGGCCATTGGTGTACTCCATTCTTGGTCGCTTGGCCGCTGATGTGGATCCTCATGGCTCAGGCTTGAAGTACCCAAACCTGCACAGGTGCGAAGCCCCAGGTGGTTTTGGAAGCTTCTGTCCACCACTTGGATAGATCGTTATTTTAAACATGAGGAGATTCAGCTGCAAACATGAAGGTTGCTTGGGGAACCCCTAAATGGCACACGCATGCAGAAAGGCACTGCAAAAGTGGTCAACATATCCTTGTGGAAAGCCAGGCTGATGTACGAAGGGCAGATGATCTTTGCTTCAGTGTCAGTGGTATGCAGTACTTACACCATGGTCCGGAGGCCCAGTATCAGCATGGGAAGCGCCTGCGTTGGGCATTGGGCGCTGGGTGTTGGGTGTCGTTGCAAAGTTCAAAGTTGAAATCAATGAAACTTGTGATTTGGGATGACTTGGCATGTAAAGAAGCATTCTATATATATATATACATTATATTATATTGGTACACATAATATATATATATATATGCAAACTGTAATTTGTATATAGATATTGAGTTTTACATTTTACGCTTTACGCTTTTAGGAACGCCCTCCTCGTTTCACCCTCCTACAGAAGGTCCTCACGCAATCGGAAGGAACAGACTGAGCCAATTCCTGGACACGTCCTGAAACATCCGAACTTGGTCATCTTGAACGGGGAAACCGATGTTTTTGAAGACCAAAGACCAACGCTTTTGACCCCAACTTTAAGAAGCCGCCATTTGATCCACTCAAAATCTGTAAAGGACCCCACTTTCTGTGCTTCAGCAGCGCTTGAGGTCATGTTTCTGCTCTGCAAGATCTACTCTGTGATGGCGTTAGGCATGTACAAGGCCTCCACATGTTTCGATGTCATCGCATCATGTGAATCTGCGGTAAATTTGGGCAGTTTCGACAAATGATGTATTGGAATATACAACCCAATCTACTGGGGATTACCAGGGATTATCACAATCCATGAGCTGAGAATCCTCATTTTCACCCACCATGATTTAGGTTTTCGTTCCACTGCTCATATGGGTTGCTGGGGCAGTAGCCACGTGCCCCGAAATGACGAGGTTCTTTGCATTTTTTTAAAACCAACTGATGTTTGTGTCTCATGTGGAAGTTTCACTCCAGTTTGGTATGGTTCAGTATAAGTACATCCATAGTCTATATTAGTTGGATTCCAAGGGTTCAATGACCCCATGCATCTTATGACTTCGCAGCTTGCTGCGTCCAGGACGTGTCATACGACCTTTTCCAAGCCGCCACCGGAAGGTCCCAAGGGACCAGTGGACCCTGGCGAAGGGTGGATCTAAGCAGGAAGATCACTGATTGGAAATGGGAGATCCAAAGTTCATCCATTAAGAAAAGAAAACTGGTGGGGGAAGATCTCAGAGTTAAAAATATCTCCTTTTTTTTGTGCTCTTAAAAATCAGCTATGACATCTCAATGTCATGTGCTGCTGCGCTACTGTTGGTTGTGTTGCCAAGTGCTTCCGCAGGTTTCGACTGCGAGCGTTCTGGAGCCTGATCATTGCCATGCAGCATGGTTTGAACTGGTGTTTCAGGCAAAATAGCTGGTGGTAATCGATGTTCATCTTCCAACATATGGTATTTCGATGTATTTCGATGGATTTCATAGCTTGAAAATCCATCCCCAAATATTGGAACCACTGGAATGTGGATCTGCCCTTGCAATGGTCTCAGGACTGGTTTGGATCTAGTGAAACAGTGCAGGACTTGTTGGAAACAAAGGAACCAAGGGTCTATATCGCAATTTTGTACATTTTCGAAGTCCGGGTCAGAATCGATGGTTTGTTAATTATGAACACTTCCAATCCACATGTGGTACCCTACTAGGTAACCCCATCGTCCTTGTATTAAACCCCGCCTAGACCCCGGATTCAACATTAGATCCATTCATTTTGAGGATCCAGACGACTGTAGCAACCTCCAAAAAGCTAGACAGTAAACTGGGAAAAAAAAATATACATCATATACATATACATATATACAGTTAAAATCATGTAAACATCATTTACCACTAGCTATTAGTTTAGCTACTAGTTTAGAATCGGATTTGACTTCTCAATGTCTTTTTTTGGGGGAATGAAGCTGGGCTGGGCGACGAGGCATAGCTTCCTGGTCTCCTTTGCGATGAACCTCTTCACGTCGCTTGATGCAGATCAAATGGCTTTGTTTAAAACAAGAGGGGGGAAAACATGGGATACCACATTTATGTGCATATATTATGTTATATATTTATCATATTTTGAATTGGGAACGATACCACAAGTATGGTGGACTTTCTTAATTGGGAATATGGGAATTTGATGATCAAAAGGTGGATTTCTGTTGGTATAGGGGTATACCCCAATCTTGAGACAACCGCTGTCAGGAAATTATTCGTAGGTTCCTTCCTGCAGAAACTCGTTTCTGGTCGTAGCTGAGGCGTATCAAGGGAAACAGAGGCCTGTGCTTCTTCTTCGTTGGTATGATGGGCATCATTCCGGTGGTCTACGCCACTTGGTAGATTGCAGGGGCTGAACAGTGATCCAATATTTGGCTCAGTGGGTGCTATGCAGAAGATCACATACTTGTATGTATTGAGAATTGTTTGGCCATGGGAACCACAGATTTATTATATAGATATGAATATATATATATATATATATAATATAGTGGTTTAGTGGTTCAAACATGGTACTGAGGACTGGCAAATCATCTACCAAATCGCGGAGAAGTACGTGTACAACTGAGCTAAAGTGCGACGCCTCACCAGCCGGCTGGTTTCCGGATGCGTCGAGGATATGACAGGCGTATATGTTTTCAGGAATAATTCATGCATGGCTGCTTGATTCTTGCCAAATTCACCAAATTCAATCTATCTGAGATCGATCAAATGATGATCACTGAATCTATACAGTATAGAATAGTGTATATATGATTACATATGTATAATGGTCTATACAGTATTTATTGCATAATGCCATTCCATCTTTTGCAAAGGTTCATCAACAAATTGAGCCATCACTCACAGTTTTCAAGAAATCTCAGGAGGGTGGCGAATCCTCCCATTTTTTCTCCATCAAGCAGTGCTGCTGACGCCAAGAAGTGGACGCCGCGGTGCTCCACGTAGTGTCGAGTCGTGAGTCGTCCCGCGAAGGTTTCCATCCCACGCCGTTTGAAGAGCGGAGCAGCAGGCCGTTTGAAGGCCCCAAATGTCGTGGAATACCCCATCATCCATTTTTGTTTGGGATTTTCCATGAAATAAACCATCCAAGTATTGGGGATCCCCCATTTTAGGAAACCTCCATATATCTTGGTAAAACTGACTGTGATGGATGTCTTCCAGCTATAAAAACCAGGGACTCTCACCAAGGAACAACTAGGGATCAAGTGACCCATCAAGTGGTGCAACTATGGACGTCTCCCAAATGATTAAAGATCAAGTATGGGATACCATTTGCTAAGCTTACTTGTGACACATCTCAGATTTGTAGATCAAATATGTCTTGAATTGAATTACAATGAAGCGTTGTACAGTTGTACACATTTCTTTGTTCAAGTTGTAACTTGGACATGTTGCCTGCTCTGGGCGAGCGTCGCGCGGATGTGTTCCAGTCGTGATGACGCGGGCGACGGAAAGTCGGAGGTTTCCCCCGAGCTGTGTAGCCGGGAATGTTCACAGACGAACAAAAAAGAGATCCGATGTGTGTTGTAAGGGCTTGAGAGGGATGAGCAGTAGATACAAAAGAGAAAGAGTGACACTATGACTTGGCTCAGATGGAGATGAAGTCTACAGCACAGTTCATTTCGAGATGTGTAGTTTTGAAGTCGGTCAAAACCGCCCACAACTCAATGCTTGACCTGGGTTTGGTGGGTGATGTTGGATTTTATCAATGGGAAATCCACTTCTTTTGGGAATCTATAGGGAATTAATTCTATTATCATTACTAGTACTATTACTATTATATACTATCACTATAGTCCCTATATACTATTGTTTTCTATCATTGTTACCATTATATTATATACTATTATCATTAGTATTTTGTTGTCTCCTTAAGCTTAAATCCATGTTGAAGTCCCCACAGAAAACTGAGATGCGGCTGGATGCCTGGCTCCAGCTGAACATCTGCGACGTAGCCGAAGGTCCAAAGAAAGGGGTGGGTTTTCATGTGACGATATCATCCCAAGATGGTGAAATCATCTTAAAATTGTTATGTATATATATATATATATTATATTGTGATATATATTTATTTTTACGTTGTTTTATTTTTAACATTTTTATGATATCCGGTGAAATCATCCCAAGATCAGCCTACCTTGTAGCTGGAGGACGAAATATCATCACCGCAGACTATTGAAAACAACAACCACTGACGAGTACCATGACCTGCTTTGATGGAGCCACTTTGGTCACATCGATGGTCCCTTGGATGCTTTGGATGGCTTGGATTGCCATTAGTTAAGATAGCTAGGACTTGTGATGGATCTGTAGTTAGATGGGGTTATAGACCAACTTATAACTAGGGGTCCCCTTCCTGTAGGATTTTGACTTGTTGGGGATGATTGTAGACACATCAGGGATGGTGAAAGGTCGAATTTGAGGCATCAGCCTGTCCAATTTCCTTACGGCAATTACGAGACCAGCAACCATGTTGAAGTGATGAATGGCATACTTGAGAACCTTAGGCTATGATTTTCATGGACAGCTTGTAGACGCAGTGGACCACTTTCATTTGGCCACAGCTCAAACAGTCTATCCCCAAAGTGGATGCTTCAGTAATGGCAGCTTTTCTGGCACCTATCTCCGCATTGCCACCCTGATGGCATCGTTTTTCCCATCTGTGCCGATGTGAGTGGAGTTGTGTGCTGCACAGCCAAGATCTTGGGAACATGATGACGAATCTAGTTTTTTTTTTTGAACAATTGTGGCAAAACGAAATGTTGGTCCGGCAGCCAAATTTGAGCCCCTTACCATTTCTCCAGCCTTTGTTCCCCAAGGAGATGCCTCACAGGACTGGCTCTGCGGGGACCAGCATCTTGAACTGGATTTGTCCACGAATAGGGCACCCCCAAATCCAATGGTAAATCATCATTTTCCTGACAAGCATGTCAAGTTTGAGAGTTAATTCTTCATACTGACACTCAGAAACGGAGTATTCAATATCTCATTTCTGGACCTTGAAATGTTCCAAAGTTCATTTTCTGTGAAGATCTTACCCTAATAGGTCAATCCATTGCCATGGGAAAAAAGTAGAGAAGTTCCTGATGACCACAGCTACAGTTCTGCAGTTACTGTAGCGCCCCGTGGCAGGTGAAGTTCGATGATTTTTCCCAGCAAAACTTCCATTTAGTTTAAAGATTTTGAGGATTTCCTCTTGCCATGCGAAGGATTTCCGGAGGGTACAGCTTGTCAAACCCCATTCAGCTAATCTGCATTCTGTGCCCATCATGGTGGGTTTCAGCATCAGGATTCTCTGTGTTGGCCTCGCTGCGGCTGGGAGTGCCTGGGAGTCTCAGGTATGGCGTCCATGATCTCTGAAGCGAATGGTGAATAGCTTGTGTACAATTGTGTACCCTTCATATTTAGATCTCCCAATTGCAAGGGGAGTCATAAGTTCTAACCCAGCTGGAACCGGTTCCGAGGTGCGAGGTGCTGTCCATTCATACATCGCCCGTCCAAGATTTGGAGGCTTCCAGCAAGATAGAGTGGGGATTCTTACGGGTTCGTTTTAACGGGGATATAACCAGTATTAGCCAGTATCATATCACCAGTATTGACCAGTGTTATATAACCAGTGTGAACCAGTATTAACCAGTATTAACCATTATTAACCAATATTAGCCAGTATAACCAGTAAGAGTCGGGTATTTTATGGAATGATGGTCTGAGAATTGGGTATACCGGGGCTCCAAAATAGGACTTTCATTGAGAGATTGCTGGTTAAGCAGTAGATCTAGGGCTATAAATCTTCAGACAAAGCCATATGAAAACGGGGATATGACATGTTGCACCAACTCCTGTGCTGCCAACTGATGAACATTTCATTGGAATCCCATCCCAATTTTGGAACTACTGGACGAAATGCTATATAGATCCATACCTTCGACAGTAAAACCAAGATGTGTCTCCAAAATTTTCCCGATCTCCCATTTACACCAATCCTCTAATATGGGATTTGTTCTTTTATTGGGAGCCATATCTGCCATACTGGGGCCATGGCAATGGCAGTACCTCGACAGCGTGCAGGCCGTGGTCGCCAACTGGAACTTGGGCCTGGACGATGCTGGTGCACCGGTTTTCGGGGGAGTCCTCCGCACCTTGGGCGCAGGAGTTGTTGGTGGCCTCCCCTTTAAATGTGATAGTAATAGCAGTAACCCCTAGCCTCCCCTTCTAGGGCCTAGCAATAAGCCCCCTGGTAATAAATCCCATCTTGAGGCTTGAGGGTTTAGAATTTCGACATTTATCCTGGTGAAATCCTGAAAGGTTTGTGGAATCCCATGAGAAAGCCACAGTTTTTCAGGTTGGTTTGCGCTTCAAGTTTTGGTTTTTTGCTCTGTGTTTGGCTTGAGATCAGGGGTAAAAAACACACATCAGTTTTGGCGAAAAACCTAAGGCTTTGCCGGAGGCTTCTGCGAAGCGGTGGAGGTGGATGGCAGTTTGGCCACGGGGCCCAAGATGCCGTGGATGAAGGGGAGAATCACGAACCTGGAGTATTCCCAGGAGTCCAAACCACCAACGCCACCAGTTCACCACTGGTCGAAATTTTCTGGATTCTTTTGGGGTGTTCAAAATGAATTTTTGGTGAAGAGATTTGTTGAGTTTCGCAGCTCGTCAGACTAGCGAATGGCCTTGGTTTTCCCTGTTTTTTTTTGAAATGGAGATTTTTTGCTTGCGAATTTTGTATGAACCTCCCAAACATGGGAGACTTCGAGATTTCTCTCGCAAATTTTGACCACAGAACCAGGGCTGCTTGTTCCATGGGAGTGAAGAGCCTCATGGCTTACATTAGATCCCTTGAGATTCCTGGACAAAGCTGCATCTCTATCTTTGGAGGTCAGCCAACCTTGGCCAGGATGCCTGTTGCGAACTAGCCATTCAGCTTTCAAGCCGCTGATACCTGAATACTTCGAGCCTTAGAATGATCGAACTATAGCTTGCAAAATCGCCAGCTGTCGAACATCTGCGATCTCCAAGGCTGAGTTCATTTGAGCCTTTTGCTCCTCATACACCCAACCCAGACCCAACCTACACCTTACACCCCGGACTTGATCATTCCCAGCCACAGAAATTATAAGCCGCATCCGCCACAGCCATGGCCCCCTTTGTTGGGCCCAATGAACTGCTACAGCGCCTGGAACGGCTCGAAAAGCTCGTTGAGGACGGGGAGACGAAGAAGCTCAGAATTTTTACGGCTATTGTGATTCTTGTGATTGTTGTGGTTATTAGGATTACTATCATGAATCATGATTATTAGGCTAAAATTTTGTGATTCTTGTGATTATTCTATTTAATATCTACTACATATATATATATATATATTACTGTATCACATCTACGGAAGTCGATTTGAGAATCTCCAGCGACTCCGCGGGAGGACCACGGCAGGCGATTCGAGGAACTGGTGCCCAAAGGCGACCTGAGAAGTCACTAGGAATGATGGGAGTTATGTGAAGGTTTCCATCAATGGAGGTACCCCAATAGCTGGATGGTTTACAAATAGAAAATCCACCATTTTAGTGGATGATTTGGGGGGCATTTTAGGAAACCTCTATATGTGCCATGGTCAAGTTACATGCTTGATATTCCCAATAAATGGAGATGGTCATGAATCCATTCGGGATCTATGTACCCATTGTAAGGATTCCCACAATGGGATGGATGACCATAAATCATATGACTCATATGACAATATAGAATTCTCAATACTACACCTCTTGACTACCGATTTTTATAGCTCGCCCACATCCCACCCCCGCCACAGCAATATATCGTCACATGTACAATTTCATACTGTATGTAAAGATATATATATATATATAATATGCATATGATATATAAGATGTAATCATCAATATATTGATCTATATAAATCTATATTATATTATAGTATATATATATATAAAAGCTAATATTAATATGATTTGGGGGTACTCCTATTATACGAAATCTCGAAATAATCCTAAATATATTGCATTATTCTATTTTTTCAAATCTCCAAAACCTGCTCGGAAAACGCCGCAGGTGGCGTCTCCCGTCGCTCCAGCCGCTCGCCGCCGCGCGGCGGCGTGCCGCTCTCCGCCAAGTCCGCTGCCGCTGCGCCGGCTGCGCCGCGGGCCGTGGCCTTCCCCAGCGATGCGGCGCCGGCGCCAGCTCCGGTGGTGGCGCCGCGAGCGGCATCGGTACCTGGGATTTTGGCAGAAAATCCCCAGCGAAAATGGAGGATTTAGATGGTTTCACATGGTTTTTATTGTTTTAAATGTTTTTTGATGGGAAAATCATCGAACTCAATGATTTTCCAGCAAGCTATGCTACCAGAGGGTAGCTGGTTTGCTAGGGATTGTTTTTGAGAGGAATTATGACTTTAACGGACCTGCTGTGAATACTGGCTATTTTGATGTTGCAACCTGGGCGGACTTGGATGCATCGCGTTGCAGTTTCAATGTTTCAAGATGCTGTGTCATTCCATTGACCTGATGACCTGTTGCCAGCTCTACGTGGTCGGGGGCCATGCATCTGGCCAGACTCTGGATGTCTTCCAGCGCTTCGACATGGTGGGGTGGGTGAGCCGGTGGCAGATTCACATGGGTTTTGGTTTGGGTGCGACATCCAAAAGTTGAGACGGTAGCAAGACTTATTGTTTTCCAGGTTTTTTGCCAGAACTTCATTGGGCACTTCACATGAGTAAGTCACTGCCAACGCCAGGGAACTCTTAGTGTTACAGGGAAATCACTACCAACTCCATTTATTTCATGCAAGATAACTTTATTGTAATTTCAAATTTATCAAAAACAATATGTTTTTTTTGCTAATTGTATTTCTGAATCTCAGATAAATTATTAATCACGATAGTTGTGATATGTACATCCGTTCAATTATACATTGATTCAGATTTGACCAGTTGACATATAACTAATCAATGTATATATATATATATATACATATATATATATACATATATATATATATACATATGAATGTTTACGTATCATTTACTACAGGATATCATGATATTTTCCCCAGGATTTTTCCGCCTCACACTTTCCAGCCGAACATCTCCAGCGCAGGTGGCCGGCTGCTGGGAGCTCCTGCCGGGGATGACCTCGCCGCGCCACGGCTGCGCGGCCTGCGCCACCAATGGCGTGGTCTACGTGCTGGGCGGCGCCGACGAGCCTTGGAGAGATGGTAAAGAGCCAGGGGTGTCCCACGGTTGGGGAGCGGTGGCCAGTTTCATGCGATTTTTGTGGATTTTTCATGGTAACTATGCAGTTGTGGGATTTTTAGTGGGCAGTAAGCATGAAATTCTGGTTTTCTTTTCATTTGACTTGCAAACATATGGGGATATGGTTGATGAACGATGGTGAGTTGATGATTATTGAAGGTTCTACTCCCTTCGATATATTTTGGATTGTTATAATTCATGAACTAGGAATCCGGTTCTCAACCAAGCAGTATTTGATGGAATGACAGAGGGTTTTGAAGTTGCCCACTTGGAACCAGCAATCCATGTTTGATAATTCTGATAGTTGGGGGATGGGGATGCGAACACTTTTGGTTAGGGGTGGGATGAATGGATAGAAAGGGATAAGACATGATTGAACATTATGGAAAAAGGATGGAGGCATGATGAAAGATGATAAGAAACAATGAATTATAAAGGGACAAGCAATGTTTTTTTATCCAGCAAAAAAGAATTGGTTCAGTTTGTTATCCAAATACCCAACAAATACCAAATTCTTTTACAAACAAATATACCCACTGTAGATAACTTGGATTATATCATCCCCCCTTACTCACCAGAGTATTTCTTTGGGTCAGTCATATGATATCCTATGGCCCAGAGACCAACAGAGACCGAGGACCGCGCAGTTCCCTTGCAGAACTTCGAGCGATTTGATCCGGAGCTGGGTCGTTGGGAGAAGCTGCCGGCGATGCCAACCGCCAGGTGGGGCAAAGATGGGACCTGACACCTATATAGATGGTTAGTTTGGTTGGTTCTATAGAGTTATATCCCTTGGTAAATTGTATTATGTGATTTTATGATTCTATGAAATGGTAATTATGAATCATCAGCAGACTAGTCAGGAAGACTTTTCGAATGTCAACTATGATAAATAGAAGTGGCCGATCAAGTGATTAGAGGGACCCCATCCCAAATCCCAAAACTATGATGTCGTTTGCTTTCTCAACTGATACCCCCGAATCAAGCCACTCAGGAACTCTACTACTGATACCATTGTGAGAAACCGATAGCACGCCTTTTTTTTGGCATGGTTTTCGATTCTCGGTAAACATTTAGTCAAATTGGGTCAATGGGCGATCGTTAACTCACATGTTTTTCCCTAAACCACAGCTTTGTTCGTTAAATCACAATTATTAAGTCATCCTTTTAGAACTTTTGTTGGTTAGTTCAGCACTTTTGTTCGTTTAGTCGCCATTTTTAGTGGTTCAATCACTTTTTGTTGGTTGAATCAGAACTTTTTTTCGGTTAATTCACCACGTAATGGTTTAAACACAATTCTTGTTGGTCAAACCTACCATGTTTATAGTGTTTACTTGATACCATTTCGAGTGATTTTGAGCGGTGAATTGATCATGTTTGTTGGTGAAATCACCATTTTTTCTGGTGAAATCCGATGGAATCGCAGACACGGCGCCGCCTGCTGCTCCGTGGCGGGCCTCGTCTACGCCCTGGGCGGCTTCGATGGACAGACGGTGCTCAGCAGCGCCGAACGCTTCGATGCAGCGCGGCGAGGTGGGAGGGAAGATGATCCAAGGATATTGATATTATAAACATCCCGCCGCGTCGGGAACTGAACGCGTAGTCGTTGCGATCTTATGATTTGATCAATTTTGTGAAACGTGGTATTTACAGTGTTTTGTAAGCCTTGAGAACTCAAAAATCCACGCGTTTACAGTGGTTCTGGTATTTCGTGTCTTTTTTTTTGGTAAAATAGCATTTTTTTCAATTCTTGGGGGGTCCCAAAAACGATGCCTTTTTTTGAAAAATGCTATTTTACCTCAGTTTCGGCACATTGCAACTCGCGCGAAATGGTTTTTCCCTCTTGGCCTTTGCATCTTGCGTTTGCGTCCGGCAGCCATGTCTCAGCACATCACATCAGAGCGCTTGAAGCGTGATTGCATGTGATTTCCCGGGTAAAATAGTTTTTTTTTCATTTTTTTGTGTTTTCTACAACGGTTGTTTTTTTGAAATCCGAGTTTTTTTTAAAGTCCTTCTTTCTAGAGTTCATCATCTCTTCAAACGCTTCAATTTGCTGCCAGCTGTCAAAAAGAGGTTTGAGGCATGCGAGTGCGTGAATCTCCATTGCCACGCACAGATGCGTGTTCAATTTGAGGTGATTTGGAACTCAACCTGGATGCTAGTTACATGAAGAACGTTAGCAACGTAGCATCGAGAGCGTGTTGCAAGTTACATGAAGAACGTTAGCAACGTAGCGTCAAGAGCGTGTTGCAAGTTACATGAAGAACGTTAGCAAAGTAGCATCAAGAGCGTGTTGCAAGTTACATGAAGAACGTTAGCAAAGTAGCATCAAGAGCGTGTTGGAAGTTACATGAAGAACGTTAGCAACCTAGCATCAAGAGCGTGTTGCAAGTTACATGAAGAAAGTTAACAACGTAGTGTCAAGAGCGTGTTGCAAGTTACATGAAGAACGTTTAGCAACGTAGCATCAAGAGCGTGTTGCAAGTTACATGAAGAATGTTAGCAACGTAGCATCAAGAGCGTGTTGCAAGTTACATGATGAACGTTAGCAACGTAGCATCAAGAGCGTGTTGCAAGTTACATGAAGAACGTTAGCAAAGTAGCATCAAGAGCGTGTTGCTAGTTACATGAAGAACGTTAGCAAAGTAGCATCAAGAGCGTGTTGCAAGTTACATGAAGAACGTTAGCAAAGTAGCATCAAGAGCGTGTTGCAAGTTACATGACGAACGTTAGCAACGTAGCATCAAGAGCGTGTTGCAAGTTACATGAAGAAAGTTAGCAACGTAGCATCAAGAGCGTGTTGCAAGTTACATGAAAAACGTTAGCAACGTAGCATCAAGAACGCAGACGAAAGAATGTTATGAGCTCCCCCCCCCACCCGCACCCCCATCCTCCAAAGAAACTCATGTTTACATCATCAAAAAACGCTACATCATCAAAAATACAAAAATGTCCACGCCTACACGTGCGGTTTTCGACCCGGTGGCATAAACATGTATATATATATAATATAATGTTGGTGAAGCAATAATAAACCATCCCAAATTTCATCATAAATAGGTGGTATAGACCAATCCGAAATGTCCTTATTTCCAAACCTCAAACCGCCTTCGCGTTGCCGCGCCCTTTTTTTGGCATATTGATCATATTGTACATGTCACCTGCCCGCAGCAATCTCCAGCGCCCCAAAGCCTCGAACCTTTTCGCTCTTTTTTTCGTCTGGCTCCAGTGTTTGCGCCTCAGAGCACAGGTTCCACGGCAAATATCATTGTGGACCCGACTGCCGCACTCAGGAGAACATGGCTTGCATCGGCGAGACCACAATGTTTGCCGGAGCCTGGGCTGACGTTTCCTTGGATGAGGCGCGCCTTTGTGAGCACCTGAGCCTCGATAGCTAGTAGCAGCCTGACTCGTTCGTCTTTTCGTCAGGAACCGATTCCCATCCAGGCACGGCCGTTTGCTGTTTTTTTCTCGCGAGACAGGAGCAGTAGTATGTGCCTGACAGGACTATGTTCTTTTGAACCCGGTGCTCCTGGCAGAGTTGCCGGAGGCGGTTGAGGTTGGCTGGGCATGGCTCCTCTAGGTGCTCTAGTGGCATTGCGGATCCCCCATGAAACCACTTACCAATTTAAGGTACCAGTCAGAGTTCGCCAGCTGTGAAATTTAAAAACTCTTTACGTTTGAATTCTTACTACAAGGAGTACTTAGAACTTCCAACCCACTTACCCTCTGGTGGTTTAACATACCTATCGAACATGGCCATGTAGTTCGATGATCTACCTATAAAAAATGATGGTTTTCCGCTATGTTAAGTCTACCGAAGGGTGCTTCTAAGCCACCAAGCCCACCAAGCTGAATCCTGCTCAGGTGATCGCCATCGATGACTGGACCGTGGCGCCTACTGAATGGTTGGTGAATGAATCATAGTCATGTCGATGATAGTTAACTAATGTATACTAATGTTGGCTGATGCTTTTCAGACTATTTCATACTATCATTCTTCATGAGTACTGTAATGGTAATAAATACCATGTACAAGGTTGCGGACCCAAGATACCCTCTGGCTATTTAACGGTTTGCGAACTGGAAAACCACCAGTAAAAGAAGGTAAATCATCATGTTTATCATCGAACTCAATGAGCCATGGCTTCCATAGCTATATTGAGCAAAGCAGTAAGCGCTGGGATGTTTCATAAGGGGTTGTGTCAAAACTAGGGTTTTGTAATTCTGGACCTCCAAAACTGGTGCATCACCTTTGATTCGTTGGTGATCTCTGGCGAGATTCCCATCATTTTTTGAGGGCTTGGAAGTTGATTGGGGATGGGCCAATACCTAAGAGACCATGGGAACAAACCGATGAACACTGCTATTTTGGTGTGAAATAATGTCTTTTTGGAGGAGACCCTGGAAGAGGAGGTTGACACTTGCGGAATCAATCTTGGCTGGCTGAAAGTAACCCATTTACAGATGATTGTCCTCCATGTTCCTAAGAAATTGTGGATTTTCCATTGCCAGGTGCCAGAGGGTAAGATGGATCTAGGGGATGCGATTCCGCAAATTCCCTGGTGAGATTGTGTACAACCCAAACTACTTTTGTGCAACAGATCCACTTGTTGTTGATGGTTATTTGTGAGGGTTGTTCTGGTTTGGTTTGGGTGTCTCGTGCCGATTTCACACAACAGACCCACAAGTAGTCGGGTTTATCTGAACAAGAGGTTATACCCCAAAATCAGGTGGTGTAGAATCATCTTCCTGTCGTTTGGGGTATCCCCCCATTTCCAGCCACACCAAATGGGTCGTGGAATTTCCGCTGCAGGAATTACGTGGTCGAGCTCACGGAGGCAAGCCTCAAGGCCTCCGTCCAGGCTCGCCTGGGGGATAAAAAGTATACCTACGAAATCCTCCGGCCATAATGATGGTCTGAATGCATTCAGGCTGAACATGTAGCCTGAACCAATATTTTTGTCCTGGGCTAAGAAAAAATAGCCCGAGGCACTTTGTGCAAAAAGTGCCGGTTTAATGGTATAGAGATCAATTTCACAGGTTGAATGGCATGGATAAGGGGGTGCATAATTCAGAAATACCAGACGAAACTGTTCCGTAATAGTATCATGCAAACTCCCTGCAGATCAGCAGTGCCAGACGCACAAAGCAGCAGTCTGGTTGGCTGATGATTGGTAAAACTGACTGGCTTCCATCCACAAGCAATAACTTCGCATTCAACGATGATTCTGGGACATGGTGATAGGTAATTCAACAATGGTCTTAATTCAGGAAAATCATGAAAATTCAGGATTTGAACCTGAAAAATGATGAAAAATCCTAAAAAAAATGAGTTTCGGCATTTTTGGCCTGATTGGTGCGATTTTTTGCCCGGTTAGTGCGATTTCTTGCCCGAGTTGTTCATGAAAAGTTTTGGTCATTGACCAAATTCAGCCCGAAATTTTCATAAATTCAGATTTGCAATTTCAAACCAATCTTGAAATCCCAAAATCCCAAAACCAGTATGGTGGAAACAAGATGCTCATGAACCTGTGCAAAGCTGGCAGTATATGTTGTTTTAAACCACCAACACACTTCAAGTCTGCCACAGTGTGGTGACTTTTTGGATTCTGAACTATTGAGCCAGTTGTTTGATCTAGCTTCTACCAGAAGAGAAAGGGATGCGGTAAGCATCGGGATGGCCAAGTAGTTCTTGAGTTCTTTCCATGTTGGGACCATGCTTTCCCAAGCAGGGGGATAACAAGTATATGTTGGGACCATGCTTTCCCAACCAGGCTATGTATATGTTGACAGGCCCGGAAGAAGCGTGAAGTGGACGTGGACCAGCTGTCGTGGCCTCCGAATTGACAGCTGGTCCACATCCGCTTTACGCGCCATTCGCCACCGCATCCTATTGATGTGCACGGGAGGAAGCGTCCAAAGCTGGCGCGACTCCCACGCCGAGCGGCAGGTGGCAGCGGTTGCCGGACAAAGAGCCATGACGGATGTGTGGTCAACCCAATGATAAAACAGCCCCAATGGAGTCAATAGAGGCACGTTGTTGGCCCTATTTGAGATGATTTATTATAGACTCCAACTGGTTGGTGAATGTTCTTTTGATACCAGCATGTGGCTTTGTTTGGAGCATTAGCAGCCCGAAATCCCAAGGGGTTCATTGTCACATTTTCCACATTGACTCGCAATTTAATGGGGCCCATCCCCAGTTGCCCGGCTTCATACTTGGATGTGCATCCCAATTAGGAAGTATTTAATAAGCGCGTATTGTAACTTACACACGCCCATATATATATATATATATATACCTACCTAGACCTTCCACTTCCTCCAAAAATGTGGGATGTACGATTTTTGCAGGTTTTCAGGGGGAAAACCCGCTTCCTGGTTTTGCAGCGATCTCATGCGCAGCTTAAGCATCCCTTCGAATCATTAAAAGAGATGCATGCATGTCTTGTTCCCTGTCAGGTTCCGTCGATGGAGCTCACCGCAACCAATTGTGTGAAGGCCAGCAAGAAGAAGGCGACGGTCTGACAACGTGCGTCACATTCTATGCGCATAGCTAGGGAAGGCATTCTGGTTGCGCAGGTACTGCGCCGTCGCAGCGTCTTCTTCTTGCTGCTGGACCAAAGGTTTGCGTGCATTCTTTCACACATACATGCACCTGCAGACACACCCCTCTGGCATCATCGCTGGCGCCCAGGGACTCTCTACGGATGAGAAACAGTGGCGCAATAAACTGGCAAAGGCGCGTGCGAAGGCAGGGTCTACCACTCTGCTTGCTTTCTTGCTGTTACGCCCGCCCACCCTTCGCAAAGTTTCGCCCTTCCACGGCACCTTTGCCAGCGCCGACCCTGTCGCCCTCGGTCGCTGCCTTGGGTCTGTGCTCAGCTTCTGTTTCTGATTCTGCTCTGCAAGCAACAGCACACTGCACCTCAAAGCGAAGCGCGTCCATGCGGTGCCTGCTCCGGACCTCTCCTCGTCGACGCTGGTCCAAAGCTGAGATGTCGCCTTAACTCTGAACTTCTATGTCTGTCTGTCCTGGTGCTGCTTCAGGATCGAGGGCTGGAGCGGCGCTTCATGAGCCGCCATGCGCACCAAGGGGCCATTTGCAAGCTGCATGCTTGTTTTTTCTGCTTTGCATCTGTTTGCTTTGGACATTCATCACAGGCCTTTCAGCGAAGGCGAACCGTCCCCCGTCCCTGGCTACGTGGACGGCAGACGGGAATGTCTGGGCCTGAGCCCAATACTGTCCCACAAAATGCTGCTGTTTATCACGTCAAGCTGTCCAGCACATTCATGATTCAGGCGGCGTTCCGGTTTCATGAACAAGGCCTGGATCGCCCTTTTTCCGCATTGCTTTATTGCTGATGAACATTTGCTTCTATGTGACCTACGTGTTAGCTCTAAATATTTCTTCTTGCCACCAAGGAACGCAACCGCAAAGCGCATGCGGAAAACGGGAACACCGCAGCGCCTTCGCGCTGTCCTCAGACCACAATGAAGTCCACTGCAGAACCCCCCCAGCCCGTCAAAAAGATTTTGTCGCATATCCCGGCAACCTAGGATCACCGTCGACAGGGCCTTCTTTGAAGCTCTGTGTGCTCCCACAGAGCGGCCTGTCGATGGTGGGGCCGACCTTCTGCTAAAGAAGGCGGGGCCCTGCGCTCTGCAAGACGCCGGCGCAGAAGAGTTTTACAACTTCTTCTGCAACAAGCTCCTGCTGGGTGGTTTATTATTGTTTTACCCACATTATATATAGTATGATAATATATAAATATATATATATTTGCAGCAAACACTATATTATATGCATGGTTTTATATATAAGTCATACTGTGTAATGACTATAGATAACACTGTACAATATCTATAGTAGACAATGTATATATATATACATATGTATACACAGATATATGCATATTTACACATACTAGACAGACAGTTCATACGTATATATATATATAAATATACATATGGATATTTATAAACAATGGATAATACATATATATAGTACATAATTAATGTCTTGCGTTAAAGTAAGTATATATATAACATATATATATGTTAACTTTAGATAAGAATTATAGATGGTAACTATAGACAATCATGTACAAGATCTACAACCGATAATATTGTATAACAATGATTATTCATGGATAAGAATTTGCACAAAGTAAGTACTGTAAAGACAATATTACTACTATTACTACGTGTAGGTTTTAACGATAAATAATTTCCACAATCCAGACCAATCCATACTAATACAAAAACATACAAATAGACATCCAATCGTTACTTATCAGTATATGTCCAATATCTACAAGCAAAGATGATTAATCCATAGTGCCTCTAGATTCAGTGGTTCATTGTCAAATTTCCAAGCGATTATTAAAAACCAGTAAATAGATATAGATATGGAAAAAAATAACAGACCATCGTTTTTCTCAGGATAAACGGTGGATTTTTCATATCTACCATTCTTCAACCATCCACCAATTTTGATCGTAACATTTCCATTTTGAAGGTAAAATTCACCACTTTTCATGGTAAAATCCATCACTTTTGATGGTAAAACCGAGGGTTTTTGATATCTCCCTTGGCCGTGGGAGGCTGGGAAACTTTGCCTCCGTTGCCCACGGGTCGTGGACGATGCGCAGCCGCCGGCTGCGAGGGCTTGGTGTTTCTGGGAGGCGATGTTGTTAGATGGTCTTTGGGGATACGTCAGAAGTGATGGGTTGTAGAATTCATACAATAGTTATGATGGTAGTAACAGTGATAGTAACAATGATACCGGTAATAGCTATGATAGTAGTAAAAGTAATAGTAACAATGATAGTAATATTGATAGTGATAATGGTCATTATCATTATGATAACAATTATGTTAGTAAACACGTCATATTATACCTTTAGAATGATAGCAACAATAGTAGTCATCACTACCAAGATATTCAATAATAAGATATTGAATGATATTGTGTGATTCTGGGTTGATAACACCAATGATAGCAACATTTTGTTGATGGTAATAATGACAGCAAGGATTTCTACAACGATATTGATATTGACAATAAGTAGTACAGTAATAAATTAAGATCAGTAGTCAGTAGTGGTAATTTATCATGGGCCTATGGGCTGCTATTGATATTGAAAGTATTAATAATCGGTAATGAGAATGATAGCATAATGACGGTGATCGTAATATATAAAGTTATAGAATGCTACACTATGTTCTTCGGGAGGCCCAACAATAATCACAATAGTGGCAATCTTCATGATAATGACATTGATGGCAATGATAATCATAACGATATTGAAAATAGTAGGAATGAGTAAGAATTAACTTCTTGTGGGGGGGGTATGGTTTACAACTAGATTGAAGGGAAAAAGGTAAACTGGTGATGGCGATGGTTTCCCACTTCAATGGGGTTGGGGGTCATGGGTTTGGAAGAGACGATCCTTGGTCCAAAATAGGGCACCTCATGAAAGTAGATGATGTAGCTATGAACAAAAACATGGTCATGGTTTTCATGGCTGCCACTGTCAGTTTATTTGGGACCGATAGGTGGCAGTGATGACTCCCACGAAGTTGCGGCCTTTGAAGAGTTCAATCCAAGCATTTGGCAGTGGCAGGTGCGTGGGAACCGTTGACCGGTGTGGTTTCGAGACATTGCCTTGAAGTTTGGGGTAAGTGTTACACCTAATCAACAGAAGTCCATGTACAATATACCCTCTGGTTATTTGACATAGCCATGGAAAATCCCCTATAAATGCAGGTTTTAATGGGAAAATCATCCAAAATTTGCAATTTTCCATGGCTATGTTAAGTAACCATTTGGGCGATGTGGATTTCCAGGATGATTGTTTAATGATTCAATTGATTAGTCAGAGATGGAGTTCGTGGTGCAGTTTTGAAGATGTGGAGAATGCGGACCCGTTCTCGTGTCTCCTTGTGGGAGAGGAACAACAAATACGGAAGTGGCAGTTCGCCAACAAAACCAGCAACAGATTTGTGAGAAAATGCGTAGGGATCATTATATATATATATATACATATTCATTCATGCACAAATCTTGTGGTGCTGACCATGGTTTGTTTCTACTGCAATTTCCCTTTTACAAATCAATCATTGAATGTCATATTCTGGATAAGCTCAGCATTCTTTGCTTAAATTTACAAATGTTTCATGGTTGCAGTCATCATCTTGATGCTTAAATCCCATTTTGTGATGGTGACATCCACAATTTTTCTCGTGGCCGAAAAAATTCACATATTTTGACCCTTAAATTGAATCATTTGAACCCCACTTTTTCATGGTAAAATCCACCAACTCCCAATGTTTTCCTGGTAAAATCCACCACATCCACATTTTTCCTGGTAAAATCCACCATTTCTCCCTGTGTCCTGCGTCCCATGAGGTCCACCCTGAGCTGCCCACCGCCCGCGGCGGCTTGGCCCTGGCGGTGCCAAGTGGATCCGGGGGGGTGCTGGCCATCGGTGGGCGCCGCACCAATGGGGAGAAATTGGATGTGGTGGAGTGAAGCTTGGCTGATGGGAATCCGCTTAGGGAATTGTTGCTTCACCATAGCACCACCAGGGATATTTGTGTATATTTGGGAGATATTAGTGGGTTTTATATATTTTGAAGATAGGGCATTTCAGCAGAGATAACGGGGAGATCCCCCCATTTTTGTGACCTGGATTGTTGGTTCACCATGGTTTTGCGCCATTTCCATAACAACAATATGTATAGTTGGGGAGATGATGGGGACAACATGATAAAACATACTATCCCAATTCTAATGAACCACGGGAATGATGGTTCGACTCACGATCTTCCCAACATTATCCCAACATGATCTCATTGGTTAGTATCATTTTTTTTAAATAAGGTATAGTTGAAGCGTTGAACCATGTTTGAATCTATCCCCATTACATCCATTAAGTCCCCATAAAACCCTTATTAAAAGGTCCATTTCTGGGGACGAACCCAGGCTACGACCTTCGCCGCCACAGCTGGAGCCAACTGGCACCGCTGTCTTCGCCACGCGATGGCTGCTGCGCCTGCGCCTTCCAGGGACGGGTCTACGTCTTTGGAGGACGAGGTTTGGGCGGGGTCCGGGTGGGTTTTTCTCACCGAAAAACGATATTTTTTTCCCACCAACATTTGATGAGAATGGGAGGTTCAAGCCAGTTCAACCAATAAGAAACCAGAAACTGAACTACAGAAACATGTCGTTTTTAGCCAAACATTAGGATTTTGACCAGCAGAAATAGTGGAGTTCACGAGCAAACATGGTGGATTTCACTAGCAAAACTTCAGGGACAAAATATATGTTTTAAGTAATTGCATGGGGATATAACCAATAAGATCCAATATCCAATAAGCAACAGGTTTATGAGTCATAAAGTAGGGACAATCATCCAAAAAATGATTAGACAATTTTGCCATTCAGAATTGCAAACCATTCAGCTTCGGGCCCGTTGGGTTTGTCTGCAAACTCGGAACTTCCCTAAACTTTGTGTCATTTTGTTTGGAGAGGAAAATCATTCTTATTTTCAAGAATCCAATTACTGTGTACATCAGAATGAATCAGATGATTTTGCCCAGAAAATCAGGAATTCCGACATTGCTCATTCTTTCCTTTGCGATTCAAAAATTGTGCCAGATACCCAATGACGAAGCAAAGTTCCTCCATCAGCGAGAATGATGGACACTGAATGGCGAAGCCTGTTGTTATGTTCAGAAAGTAGTTCGTGTTGCGACCCAGAAATCGCGCATCCAAAGCCCTCCCCAAAGCTTTCTATTCTTTCTCCTGAAAAATGATGAGATATTTCAAAGCTCCCCTGGAGGGTGTGAGTCAACATATTTCTCAACAGTGAAGCAATTGGGTGATATTCACCCGATTTCACCAACATAAACCTATCATAAACCTATCATAAATGCACCATTGGACCATCCCAATTGACATCCGCCTGGAGGTATGGGTACCAGTGGCAACCAAACCCTGGCGCATGCGGAAGCTTGGCGGAGTTGTATGCCAGGCCTTGGACCGGTGAGATGATCCGTGCAGATCTCAACTTTTTGGGTTCGGAATGTGAAAAAACACCAGTTGAATGTGAAAGAATGGTCACAAAATCCATGATATGTGTGTGAGGATCTCTGTATAAAGTGATACCCAGATATCCACATCTGATGTTCTCTGATCCGCCCCCCATGGTGCTGTCCTCCACGCGGCCCCAAGGAGTGCTTTGACCTGGAGACCAATACTTGGAGCTCGTTGCCGCAGAACCTTGGTATGTGGCACTGGGATAAACCATCCATGAGGTGGTCTAAGTCTATTAGTTTTAGTAGCTATAGAACCATGGGTGGTGTAGCTGCAAACAGTAGGTTTCACTCTTTGTTATGAGTATATAGTTACCATATGGTAAAACCCATGATGCCGCAGTTGAGTATCCAACAACTACAATCCATCCATTGTGAGTAAGAATCCAACCACTGTTGGCTTTTATAGTAGCTAAAAACCAACAGTTGTGACGATTGTTAAGAACCCAGTCGTAAGCAAAAACAACGCATCATTCGCTTGTTATTGCGGTGAATGAAAAGGATCATTTCATAGGGTCGTTTTGCGAGTAATTCAATGGGTCCTTCTAATGGCGGTATTTTTTATGGGGTTGATACAGTTGATACATTCAACTTGATATGATCTATATACTGTGTGCGTCTTGAAAATAGGGTGTACCTTCAGTTTATGGCAGTTTAATTGGAACTATGATGATTCACCAGTGGATTTTGCGGGGGTAGCATACTTCAGGCAAACCCAAATATCTCCTT
This sequence comes from Symbiodinium sp. clade C Y103, assembly GCA_003297045.1. NCBI lineage: Eukaryota > Dinophyceae > Suessiales > Symbiodiniaceae > Cladocopium > Cladocopium sp. clade C. The sequence goes on along the minus strand of BGPT01002267.1, from coordinate 40,380 downwards.
TTGTTGTAGAACACTGCAACATAGTTGCAACAACACAAGATCTAGATTGATATAATCAAGGGAGTGTAATTGCATGTAATTACATATATCTTCTGATTATGATTATAACTATAGGAAAAAAATGGTTCTGTACCTTCATCAAATCCTTTCGAGTCACTAGTTCACCTTGATGACTCAAATCTTGGTTTCCGGTGATAATCTTGCGCTTGTGCAAGCGCAGCCTGTGGCAATCGGGATACTTTTCTGTTGATGGCAGCCCAGGATGCCCCACGCAACCTGTGGTTGTGCTGCAGCTGCCGCTGAACGTTGAACCGATCCAAAGTGATTGATGCATGCGTTCATATGCTTTTCATTTCAGAACATTTTGAGGTGCATTTTGCCAACTTGCGTGTCCAAAGCACACTGCATCGTTTGCATGTTGGAGTTCTTCATTATGATCTTGTCTTACATACAGATCTGGTTTTCATATTTGACCGGGTGGGTTCAGTTGAATCTCAAGCGGTTTTTCCTCTAAACATCCGCCTCAGAATTCATTCTGGAATGAACTTTCGAAGCCAACGAAGCATTCTGCCAGTGGAAAAAACGTATTCTGGCTGTGAGATGGCTCACAGGGAAGTGTTTGGCATTTCCCGGCGATCAACATGTCTCCCAAGCTCGAGCAGTTTCCCACGTTCTTTTTGGGTGGATAACCGCTCGGTCACTGATGTTTTTTTTGAGTTTCTTTTTATTGTTGGAACTTGCTATTAGCGACTTAGCCCATAGCTTTCAAGTTTTTCACCAGAACTCACTCTGAAGCATCCTTTTTATGGTTTCCGAATAATCTTCTGACCACTATGATCATCTATGATCTAATATCTACTGCAACTATGAAATGATGAGAGATTCTCCAGCGATGGAAGCCGCTCGTTGTTTTCCCCCAAGGCCTTGGTGGATGCCGCGGCAGTTTGTGACGACCTCGTTGAAACGACCCATCGTCTCGGGGAGGTGTCCTGGTCGTGCGTGCTGCTGAGATCGGGAAATTCCTCTGATGAAAAAAAAGGAATGCTATGGATGGATGGTCATGAATGGATCTTTAATTATGGGACTCATCATGATTTATCATGTTTTTTTTTTTTCTCATTTATATATATGATAATATATGTCTGATTTTCTTTCGATGCCATGGGATGACGACCATGCTGCATCTGCATCGTTGACCATGGCACATACCACCTGGTCTGAACGATCTCCCGTGGTATCTTGGTACCTCGGCAGGCGGGTGCCCTCGGCGTCATTTTCGTCCACCACGAACACGGCTCGGCTTCGCCCAGCCGGGGGATGAGAGGAATTTTTGAGGGTGATTCCACCCGTGAAAACTGGTTGTTTAAGCAGCAGTGAAATCAAACATGGGATTCAAACATGTGATTTGACAGGGCTCCAACCTACTGCGGGTACACGATAGCCACACGGGTCGGAAATGGGTGATTTTGCCTTATTTTGCCTGTTTTCCAGTTTTGCCACCCTTGTATTTGGGGTGTTCAGAGCAACCTTGTTTTAGCATGGAACATGGGGCATAATTCTCCACCAGCGAATATAACCAACAGCATTTACAGAGATGGGCAAAAAGGGGGTTTTCCTATTGGATTTCATCCGGATCATTCCAAATCCCATGGGAATCCGTATCAACCAGATCACAGAACCGTCGTGGGTGAGCCCCGAGGCTTACCAGGTTTGGCTTTGGGCGATGCCGCACCACCAAAGATTCGAGCCGTCCGGGGCCCAACACAATTTGTTTGACTTGTGATTTTGGGCATTGGGCGCTTCAATATTTTGATTCACACTCATGCGACTCTGCAAGAAACAACATGAATCCTTTTTGCCTGAAAAAAAGATAAACACAGGACATTAGAAGCACCAGAGAAGAATCGACAAGAATTAACTTTGGCTCTTGGCCCCAAGAAGGACAGATATGTGTTACCAATAAGTATCAACTGCAGAACTGCTGATCCATGGTATTCAGCCCAGGTGGTCATCGAACGAGACCCTGGCTTGGAAGTGGTTAAGCTGGCATCGAATGCAGTACCTTGGAGGCACCTTTAGCGGATCAAATACCATGGCAATATCATGGGAATATCATGGGAATACACGCATATATAGTCATATATATATATATATTATATATATATTTACACATAAATGTGGGGTTCAGGTCGTTTTTTCAAAAAATGAACCAATCGTCCACTGACAGTAGTATCTTGAGTTGTACTCACCATGATATAAAATCACCAAAAGGGAACCACGTCAACCATCCCGGATATGGATTGCCATAGAAGTCATCTTGCCATGGTACCTTCGACAGTCCTCAAAGATGATGTTCCAAGGCCATTTTTGCAGAGTTGAAACTTGGCAAGTTGATCTCGGAGGATGCTTATGAGGCGCCTCGGAGCCCGTTGGTACTCAGATAGGCCATGTTGCTGCAGTTTGGTGGAGTCGGTATCCAAACTCTGAGAGAAACAGTCCTTCCAGCCCCTACAAAAAAGCAGTGCCAGGAGCAGTTTATTTTCCGCGTGGATGAGTTCCTTGCGACGCGCAAGCCAGCTTCCCAGATTTGAGACAGGGGTACTAGAGGAACGGGAAGCATACCAACACGAACTAGATGAGCAGTGGCTAAGCCCTCCAAAGATGGTTGTTTCTTTAGTTGACACCATTCTAAATGTATCATCATGGACAAGCTTTAACACACATGCATAAGTCCTTCGCCTGTCACCTGAGTGTTGCGAAGCGTTATGTGAACCATACCCATGGCTTTGTGTCGAGGGAAAACTTTCTGTGGCACCGCTACCCCAGCTTATTGAAAAGTACTGGCAAGGAGGCAGGATAGCTGACCAGTTGGGCTGTGGAATGGTGTCGCGTCAAAAAAATGGATTTTCATGGCTAGCTTAGATAGAAAGAGGCTGTTTGATGATTTTATAGATGGAATCCCCAAATTTGATGGGTAGAATCATGTAGAATCATTTTGATGGTTTGAATCCCCATGTTTATGGAAACATCCACCAATTTTGATGGTCAAATCCATCAATCTTGATAGCATCCACCATGTTTCATGGTCCCAGTTCACATCAGCATTTTGTGGCTTGATCACCATTCAATCACCATCTTTCTTGGTGAAGTCTCTCCCATCCACCACGTTTTTGATGGGTAAATCCCATGTTTCTGGTCCAACCACTGGGAACATCACCATCTCCTCGCTTGCAGACCTTAAGTGCCCGCTTGATGTCGCACCTGACGATGCCTGAGGGCTGGTTTTCTCGGCCAATGGCTTTTGTGCCTCGGCTTTTAAACCATTTACTGAACTGCATTATTTATGAGTCTGAGGTCATAGTCTTTTTGGATTTCAACCATCATTTATATATAATTTTTCTAAAATATTTTGGGTTGACTTAAGTGATGTTTTTTCCAGATATTCTTGGGTTGACTTGAGTGATGAAAGGAATGACATGGATTACATTTCCCAAGCTGTTCTTTGACCCATGTCCACTTGGACTACTGTTCAGGAACCTCACATGGCAGGCTAGAAGATTTTGAATTTCATTGAACCGTCAGATTCAGCTTGGCTGCTTGGATTTCAGCAGCTGGATCCACTTTGATATGTATATATATATATGTATATCTGTATATAGCATAAATGTGTGTACATATGCATATATGATATATGTATATACACATGCTAATTTAAATTCGACAACTTCGCTCACCCTTAACGACCTGATGGCCTGGAAAAATGATGGGTTTGCGCTCAGGTGCCTCTCTTCAATCCGTCCTTGCAGGATGCCGAGACGGTGGTGGTGGAAACTGTGTTTGTCCAAAATCTATGGGAAAAAACCGTGGAACCACGGGTTCATTCACCATTTTCGTGATTGTAAGATGCTGTTTTGGCTTAATTTTCGGAATCAAAACCCCAGTTTCAGACACACCTTTGTGCTTCAGTCGCTTCGGAAGAGGAGTTGGGTGTGTTGCCCGAGGCTCTCACTTTCTGATGGCACTTTCTTGGTGGCCTTGCGGATGTCCAATGGGTGCGCGACCGCCAGAAACAAACCATACCCTTCGGTAACTTTAAAGCTGTGGAACATGACCTATTTAGTTCGATGATTTACCTATTAAATGGCTTTCTAGAGCAAGGTGTTAAATTACCATTGGATGGATTGATTTACAACAGGCCCAATCCTGTTGCTGTATTTCGATTCACATTCTCATCTAGCATTTGGTTAGTGTTTGAATGGAAACACTTCATCTACGGAAGCAGATGCTTTCAAACTCTGGGGGATACCGGTGGCCGACGACTTGGTAGGCAGGGCTGTCCAAGTGTCCGCGCGGCCCGTGAGTCCAGCAGCAAGCCCCAGTGCGGATTTCACCAACAAAATTGGGATATTCATGGGACTTATCCTCTGGTAAACTAATATAGATATGGAAAATGGATGAACATGGCCCATTTGTAGATGATTTACCTATGAAAGATGATGATTTATTCCACAGCTATGTTAGTTTACTGAAGGATATACCACCAATGTCAGGCAATTTTGATAGGTATATATAATGAGAGAACCAATGGATGGAACGGGGTTCCCTATTTTCAGACAACCCCCATGTGGTTCGGATGAGTTTTTGTTTCAGATGATTTTACGACTTCACATGAGGCTCACATGGCCATTGTTGGACTTTTCGATTTGGAGCTTTGCTTTGCTGTGGCAGTCAAATCGCAGCGATTGGACGGACTTAGATGGCCCAGCGTAAAGCACTGCTCCACTGTCATGGAATGAGATTTGATGAGAGCTGCTGGAGCCCCAAGATCCCATGTTTGGTTTTTTCCATCCTTTTCCCTAGAGGAAATACAACCTGGGTAGCACCAACCATGGTGCCACATCTGAGGCATGGATACTCGGGTGTGCCGCAACGAGTTGGTCTTGGCACTGGGTCCCAGTGGCAACACGACAAACCCAAGTGGCATTGGCTCGTGAATCTTTGGTCTGAGGTAATATTTATCTGGACCTGAATTTGATGATCAAACTCATCAAACAGTTTATACCATGTTAGTACCTGCTCAAGTCCAACTCAGCTGTTGGAAGCGTCGGAAGTCCGCCGTTGCCCGGTTTCTAGGCCCATTTGGCAAAGGACTTTTCGGTCTTGAGCCACGTGCTCGTCGAGATGCCACGGCTGTTTGGATGGCCCAGAGGTTTTCCCCACCTGTGGGGCCAACCTGCCAGGTGGTTTTCCTTGTGGTAGATATCTGGCAGAGATATCCCACATGCAGATAAGATTAATTGTGGCGTATGTCTATTTGTCTTGCTATTCGGGAAACAATGATTGAGACGTTACACTTCATTCTGATGATTTTCTGGCTGAAGACTATCATACGGTACCACTGGAATAGCAGATCTTCAGAATGACCCGGGCAGATGAAATTTTTCGAAACACTATTTTAAGATATTTTAAGATGATAAGACAAGATCAGAGTCATCTTGTTTCCACTTGAGTGACATCTTCACCCATATCCATTTGGATGCTGACCTAGGAGCTGCTACTTCACCCCAGAAACGCAGACCGCGCGGGGCCCAAAGGCAGCTTGGGACGTTTAGGCGTCAAGGAATTCCAGGGGAGAATCAGGAGATCAGGAGATAATTGACCTTGAAGATCCTTCAAGTTGGTTCGGCAGAGTTGAAGCACCGGACGCTTGTGCTTCATCAGAACACCAATCAGCTTTGACATTCTTGGACTGGAATCTTTTTCCTAGGATTTCACCCCTATTGATCGATTTTTCGGTGAGTAAGGCTGGTCGACAATTCTTGGATGAGGTGCGCTCACTCCATTCTCTCCCAGGAAGTGCCGACTGGCAGGAAGTACAGGTATGAAAGGTAAGAAACCTCAAAAGAGCAAAGAATAGATGGGCATGGGTTAAAACCTTATGATACCATATTTTGGGGGTTGAACATCCAACTATTTCGATCTTCAATGATGTTCAACAGGGTACCAGTTCTTTCATAGCTAGCAAGTACAAGACATGGTTTCTGCTGGGAACCTTCAAGGCGGGAGAGATCAATAGCCGGCCCGTTGCTGCAGGTGCACGGACCGATGGACGCTCGTGTGGCTTCCCGGGTACCAGCCATTGTAAGGTCCTGTCGCAACCAATGGCCAGTGATGGCACCAGCTGATGCGAATCCAGGTATTGCCTGGGGCGCAGATGAAATCTGGGTTCTCTTCTATGCTGAGCGGAACCAGCAGAACGAGGCAGAGGGATCTCCCAAGATGTCCGGCGGACGCGGCATGTATTTCTTGTTTGGTTGTGATTCATAGTCAGTCCCAGCCTAAATCTATCCAAATCGTGTCTTTCTGTTAGCAAGGTATTCCATTCTTGTGGGCAATTCGCACCCTTTGCTTGCTGGTCAACAATTAACTATATAACCTCCCCTTTCTGTACTGGGCTGTACGTCTCGATTACCAAATGGTTTGTAACTTTAGCACCCATATATAACCAATATTGAAAAATGGGAATATGTCATTCTTGTATCCGATATATATATATATATAATGATACAATATAATGTGATATGATATGATATGATATAATATACATATATACACATACAAACTATTGAAAACTGAGGATATTCCCTATATCCGGCTCATAGTATTCTTACCATCAACCTGGATGCACAGCTGCAGGTCGAGCGCGGCATGCACGCAGCACCTCTGCACATCTCTTGGGAGAAATGCAGCGGCCCTGAGCTCAGGCCTTGGTGGGATTTTCCCAGCAAAAAGGTGGAAACTGGTGGATTTTTCAAAAGGTTGGCAGATAGAAAACGTTGAAAATAAAACGAACATGAGTGAACATGGTGGATTTTCAAGGATGGAGATGCTTACATCACCACTGTCAACAATTTCTTTCGGCTAAGGCTGGTCGATGCACAGCAATGACGCAGCCGCCTGGAAGAACTCCAGAAACTATTTTCGACACTTGTTGACTCGGACCTTTAATTACTCTCAAATTCATTCAAATTCAGTGAATGAAACAAATGTGTGTATTCTTTGTGGTACCGACTTCCTATACTACTTCGACTGTGGACTTTTGCAGATCCCTGTTTTTCCTACCAAAAGGTTTGGACTCCTTCGCAATGCCGGTGGCTAGGCGCTCGGGGAGAACCGGACGCACCCTCCAATAGTTTCCCCTTTGGGTCAACAAAAAGATATGGAAAACCCCTGAAAAGCACGACTTTGCCCTTCGGAAATAATCTAGAACTGGGTTGGGTTTCAATATCTATGTTACTTTACTGGAGGGTATCTAGACATGCTCGACCAGAACTCGATTCGTTGCAGGGGACTCCTCCTGCAAGTGATTCGTTCGCCCGTCAAGCAGCCCTTGTGAAGCGGAAGATCAAAGGGTGGATGAACGAAGGTCTTGTTATTGGTTCTGGTTCGAACTTGTGAATTTGGAATCCTATACCCTCTGGTAAACTCACAGTTTGCTATGGAACATCACCATTCTTAACGGGAAAATCACCTATTTCTATGGCCATTTTCAATATTGGATCATGCAGGAGGAGGTAATGGCCGGACTCATGCGGAAGCGGACCCTTTTGCACCGTAGGTGCTGGACTGCCTCCGTACACACTACAGAACTGCCAGCAGTCTTGTGAGGCAAAGGGCATTGGAGGAGTTTAGTAGAGTTTCATTTAACATGTTTTCTATCAATTCCATTTTGTGTGGATGTGTGGCAGAATAAATTTTGGACTCGAGCATGTTTACTGAAAATCCCGATTGCGTGCCAAATCGTGATGTACTGTAGACCAACGCAACTGTCAAACTATACAGCGAACTGGGCAGACTGTGGAATTGGTCATTTTGACTCCTGAGCCACCCCACTTTGCTCGTACTCAATGTTGATGAACAACCAGACAATGGTAATGGTCTTAATACAGATGTCACTATCACATGATATCAAAGATATCACCCCGCATGGGTTTAGCTGAAAATGGATATCCCCAATTGAAATGCTCCTTCATATGTTGTTTATCCTTTTTTTCTCCATTAAAACAACACACCGAAATATGATGCTGTTGGTTATTTTTCCGTTGTATCCCTACTGTGGATCATAAAAGTTGGTTGTATAGATCCAACTGTGAACTTTTATGATCCTAGTTGGATACCTATGTTTATGATCCTAGGAAAATGTATCCTCTGGTTGTTCATAGGAGGCTTGTTTACTGTTGGAGATTTTCCCCACTTTTATGGGATGAAACATCCGTTTTTTGGCAGGCCAAGGAGCGGTGCAATGCCTTCAGCTTCCATGAAGGCAACGGAGGGCGATGTGGTGTCTGATGTCAAAACATGGAACTCAGAAATGGTGTCAAGTGTCATGTCATTAAATACGAGAAATATATTATATAGTATATAGACATATCATCATACAACTATATCATATATAGAAATATAATCATGACTTTGGAAATATCATAAAAAATATATTTCGAAATATAATCTAAGATGCATAGAACTATCATATATAACTATCATATATATATACATAGAAATATAATCATGACTTTGGAAATGGTGATAATCGTGAGAGTATATATAGAGTCTTCATACAACTCATGACATTATCGCCACCAGGCTCAGCCTGCGAGCTGCGTCATTGCCTGCACCCCAGTGGCTGTCAGGTTGGATGTCCCAATTTTCATAGCCATTCAATGGGGAAACCATCCATTGAACCAATGATGAACCAAAGTGAACCATGAACACCTGTTTCTGTTTGGCTTTATCACCTGTGGATTCCTGTTCATGACCAGTAAAGAAGGGGATTTACAGCTTTTCACCTGCAGATGTTGGTCATTTTGTATCCAACCAGCAGGTCTTTGGGTTTGAATTTCCCAACATTGCTATGATTGTTATGTCTAATCCACATTCATCCATCTCATCTTGGAGATTATAGTAGAGGAGATCATCTCCTACTCCCCCAGTTTTGTTGCTTTCATCCACAATCTTTTGCTGCTCGTTTGTAGCTCGACGATCGCCGAGGCCAGCCTGCGGAGCTGGAGGCGCCACAAAAAAAGCGGACCACGGGTGCTGGAACTGATGAGGTTTTTGCTGGTGACTTACTCGACAAAAACAGCACGGATCTCGCCACGCCGGATCTCTCTGCTGGGCATCACATTTTTTTCTGATTCGTGGTTTCTCTTAACTTTCTTCCTAATGGGATGATGAAAACGTATAACAGCACCAATCAGACAATTTGGATCAAAAAAAACAACCAGACTCACCACCCAAAGACTTTTCACAGGGTGACTCAAGCGGTAACGAATTGCGCCCAGCATTGCCCCACAGGTTTGGCACATGAAGGGATGGCAGTCCTGGCGGAGAGGTCCTGGAGGGCTGGGGACCCCCAACTTGTCATCAAACCATGATGTTTTTTTTTTTCTTTCATAGGAAACCAGGGAAAACTCTACAGGCTTGGGGGGCCTACCATTTTAAGAGACACCCAAAGGGAGGTTCATCGCAAATACGGCATCATAGGTTTTGAACCACTCCCAAATCTTTCGTTTTTTCAGTCATTTGGTGGCATGTTTGTCTGCCTCAGAACTGCGATGACATCAGCATACGGCTCATTTGGTGAGGTGCCCCGCAATGCCTTCAGCGCGCCTGGGTCAAGGACGGAGGTTACATAGAACCATCATTTGGGTATGGTTAACACCTATTTTGCCATATTTTGCCTAGGTTTTGCCAACAAAAATGGTGATTTAAGATTTCACCAACAGAAATGATCAAAACCTATGAAATACCATATTTTTGGAAGGTGAACATCCAATTCCCACCTATTGTGGTGTGTACAAAAGGGTGCCAGGGTCTTGACTCATACCCACCTGGCGGAGCATGATGGGATGTTGAGAAAACCATATCGACGGACCATGTGCCTGCGGGGCGTGCTTTTGTTTGCCTTTGCAGCAGCAAGAGTTCTTCTTCATCTACTAATCATGCAAGTGGTCTTTTGGAAACAGAAATGAGTTGGTTGCTAGCATGTTTTCCCCTCAGTTTGGGGTTTAAACCAGGACGAGGAACTCTTAGCCTTCCCTGCTGAAAGTGTGGCGGGCGAGCCCAGTGATCCAGGTCCTGATCAGAAGGATCGATGAGGGAAACACAAGTATGAACCATCCCCGATTTCTGGTTCATTATTGGTTATGCCATATTCCTCCAGTTCAAGAGAAGACACTTCCCTGTTTTGGAGAAAGTCTTTCTTTCCTGCCTCAAGCCTGGTCCTTTTCTCATCATTTGAGGAAAAGAACTGGAACCTCATCGAAGGTCAAAGAGACCGGCTTTTCCTGGAATATTTCATCGAACCTCACATCGTGTCAGGACCTCAAGGATGGCCTATGCAGAAATTGCTGGTGTGGGGTGCAGCTCATAGAACTCCAGTGATGACTTCATTGATCTTGTACCCTTTGGGACACATGTGCAGTTCATGGCAGTTCCATGATTCCATGGCTGAGGCTGACTGCACATCTCCACCGCGATGCAGGCAACGGTTTGACCCATACCCAGATGAACCCTTCCCTTGCATGTTTGGATGCAGGAATAGCAACACCGGGATGATTGTGGTTTTACGAAGTCCTGAAATCAATGTTCACTAGTGAAAGTAAAGTATCCAGTTAATCCTTGATCTATCATGTATTCATGATTGTTTTGTTCGACCATGAATCCAAGAATTAGTTCTATGGGTAGATCTGTCACAATGGCTTCACTGGTAAGACCTGGGAGGATGATCCCAGTGGCTGCTTCCAAGGGGCATTCACAACAATAGATACATGGAATATAATCAACAAAGATGGGGTATACAACAAGTCAACAAGTACCATCCATAGTGAAATCGTACTATGATTGGCTAAAGCCCCATGGAAAAAACCAAAAACGCTATGAGACATGGTTTTTGGCCAGATACGTCAAAAAAGACACCAGGTACACCCAGCTCTCAGTATTCTCAGTTCCCCAGAATTGGCTGAAGGAGGTTTTTTCACAGCAAAGCGCTACATTTGGAGAGAACCATATGGCTTCCCTAAAATTTTCCTAAAAGTCACTTCATTGAATGTGATATTTCCTTTTTGATTTCCCCATCCCCAATTTCTGTTGGTTAAAATACTTTATTTTCTGGTGAAAATCTATTATTTCTTGGTCAAATCATCATTTTTTGGGTCAAATGACCAGTTGTTGTAACATCTTCATTTTTTTTACGGGTAGATTCTGGTAGATCGGCTAAATCCAAATTTTTTGTTGGTTGAATCACCATTCTTCCGGGTGAGTCCTTCATTTTTCATGGTAAAAACAACGGCCATGGATCCGAAAGTCGAGGCATCAGCATCCTCGGCCTCGAGCAGAGCTTTGTGACGCGCTGGCCGTTTGAGGCGGTCTCTTCGGTGCAGGGAGTTTTGAAGCGACCGATTTGGGATTTGCCCAAGGGATTTTGCAGGATTGAAGCAATATGGGGATGGGTCAAGACCTATGAATTTATCAATTTTAGTGGGATGAATATCCACAAATCCTAGCTATTTTGGGGTGAACAGAAGGTACCGGTTTCTACTCAGAACCATATATGAATACCGCAGAGATAGAAAGACTTAAATTTGACTAACCATGAAGGCTTTTATCATGATTTGGCCAAGGGAAAAGGGAGCTCGGGAGGTACATCCAGCAGACATTTTCGGAATATCATCAGCGAACCTTGGGATATGACGGATCCATTTCTTGGCAGCTGGCAGGTGCTGCACGGGCTCACAAATGTACGAGGTACCCGGGGCTGCTTAGCCCGACTCATCCTGAGACGGCAATCTTCTGATTCTTGTTGTCTTACAGCAAATTCCTATCATTGATCATTGTTGTTGGTTCATATACCTATTAGTCTTGTCACCCCGAAGCCATAAAGTGAATTCATGTTCTCACTATTAACTCCAGTTTATCATTTTTTGTGGGATTGATATCCCATCCCCGGTCATTGTTGGTAAAGATACCCCCCATCACCCAAGTTTCCAGCCCATTTTTTTCAGGTGGCTTTTGCTGTTTGCTGCTATCCGAAGAGCTTCTGACTGCGCACCGTCTCTTTGCCGAACCCTGGTGGTCAGGGCCACAGATCTGTGCAGCGAAGGCACAAGGCATCTCTGGGGCTTGGTGAAGGGTAGATGAGTGAATTGAGGGCTATACTAACTAAATGTCTAATCTATGTATTAGTATATATATCTATATACATATGTATATATATATATATATATGGATATAACATGATGTGAATGGGCTCATGGAATGCCCAAATTGCTTTGTTTGGCCATCGAAGATCAGCCAACGGTCTGCCATACTTCACCCAAAGGGTGCTGGTGGTTTTTCAGACGTCAGGTCTGACGAGGATGCTGCAGATGTGCCAGCAGCTCCCACAGGTCAATGGGCCCAGAAGATGCCTGGCATTTTGTCGATATGTCTGGTACCAAACCATCAATTTCTTAGGGGCCAAACATGTTGATCCATACTCAGGTGGGGATACAACGGATACAACAGGCAGAAACCAACAATGGCATCATGGTGGAGTAGAAGTGGGATAGAATTCAGAGGAAGCATTGGGATTGAACCAGCGGGGCAAACAAGCGCAAGATTAAAATAAAAATAAAGTTGGGGATCTGGACAATTTCCTTACTCTGGGACCACTATTTCAGCATCGGTGAAGCCACCATGGTTTTGGGACATCCTCAGTTCTTTCAAAATGAGATCGCCTCTTGGCGAGGGTCGGATGGCACCAGCTGCATCAAAGCGATATCTAGGGATACTGGGGACTGTCTCATGCAAACAGTGCAACGACCACTGCACAACCTTTGGGGGTCATTTATTCAGCTGATTGGCGTGATTTCAGATGTTTTTTTTTGCTTTGCAGCTCAGTGTGCGATGATGGATCAGATCTTAATGCATCTTAACCTACTATGAAACCTGCAAGAAAATTGTCGAACCGATTTGGGATGATTCGTTGACCAATTTTTTTGGGGCCAGCTCTCCTTTTCGAGTTCCTTTGACCAGGTCCTTTGCGGCTGGGTGTGGGTCATTTGCAACGCATCCGTTCGCCTTTTGACCAGGACCGCAGGGGCCTGGGTGTAAACATATTGATAGACATGTAACATGGAAATACACGTAGATTATATACAGTATACGTAGATATTGGATGTAGTACACATGTCTGAATGCATGTATAGATTGACATCATACCAGTATCATGTCTAGTGACTAGCCATTTGACTTTCAGATCACCTGGGTTACCCCCGAAAGTCCCAGAGGCGCCTGGTGACCTTTCGCGCTTTCGGCGACAAGCGAAGAGCCGGGTCAGCCGCGGCGTCGTGTCGCCGGGTGGACAGGTTGGTTTGTGATTTCGCAGGAAAAAGAAGAAAACGAGAAGGATGATGTGGAAAACAACCAGGGAAAACCCATCCGGAAAATGATCTTGGTGGGTTTTCCATATATATTCTATCTATGTTTCTTTAATGACTGGAGAGGGTGTATCCCAATTTTTTCTTGGCCAAATCCTGGGTGAGGCTCAAGAAAAGGAGGCACCAAGAGGCCCGTAAAACTGGTTATTTCTGGCATCTAACCAACTGGCAATTGCTTCTACTCATAGAAACCAAGAATATCATCCTCCAATTGATAGCACTGAAAAAATGAAGCAATCCATATAATATTGCAAACATGTACCTAGTTGGTATTCTCAAATTCATAGATGGGCCCAACAGGCAAAGATTGAGGCATGCAACCAATTGCCCTCTCGTTAGTCTTGGTCCAAGATCGCTTGCCAAATGGTTGGTGAATGGGTTTAGCTGTAGATCGAGGCCAAAGATCTCCCAATAGATTCTCTGGATTTTTGGAACCTTTTTGGGTGACTAGGCGTTGGCAAGAATACTGGAACCAAGTATATCATGTGGTAAACCCAGTGCCAAGAACCTCCAATTAGGATCAATTGGGCGTGATTTTTCATCCCATCCATTTCTGGAGAAATTGAGGAGGCGATTGAGTTTACCAGTTTACCACATCAAAAGGTTTATTCGAGTTAACTCCTAACTTTGATGGTTAAAACATAAACATTCTTATAACATAATCATTCATGATATTCAGAGCCGTCCATCGGTTTGCCGCCTTGCGCCTGCCAGACCTATCACCAGCTTGCGGCTCAGTCCTTTGGGCCAGAGGAGTGCGGAGGGTCAAGTTACATCGTCATCGTTGAGTGAGCCCCATGCTCTGGACTCTAGTTCTTTTGGACAGATGCCGAAATTTAACAGCTCACTATAGATGACTATATATATATACACCACATATTTTACAGAAGAGATGTTTGCCAGCGCATTTTCTAGCACTTTGCGGACCAAGAACCTGCTGCTTTCTCCTCCGAGGTTCTTCTACATGCTGAGAGATTCGGAACCCTTCGATGTGGTGGCCGTGTCTCCGGAATGGCGCGCGCAGCAGGGATGCGACCAACAAAGATGGGGATTTCGCATGGTTTAACCATGAAAATTTGGGATTGCTATGGTGTAATCTGGTTTAAACCATTTATATTCGAGTAGAGAGACCCAAAGATTCGATGGTTGAGTCACTCAACAGGCATCCCAACACTAGTGGGTGGCTCCACCATTTTGTTTTCGCTGACACCTATCACACCAACCACAGCATCGTCTTGGTTCCGCAAGGTGCATCACCATCAACGGCCACTTCAGCAAACATTGGGCAGAGGCGGCGACCCCAGCTGAGATTTTACAGTTTGCTCCTGAAAGGTGGAACCAAAGCATGACGCAACTGACACAGGACAGCAGGATATATCTGTTTGTGATTCATCGTTGAAATGGATGACTGTTGACCCGAAGGTCTTGGCGCCTGGTGAAGAGGCTAGACGCTGATTTCAACCATTGCTTTTTGTTGAAGGTCTGTGGATCAAAATTGGGTGATTGTTCAGGTCAATTTTGAGGTCCATAACTGATTTCAGTATATCATGTATATCCAATTCTCCAATAGATTCCTATTATCATCTCCATAAAATATAGATTCCAATAGATTCCAATAGATTCCAATAGTATATCATGTATCTTCATAAAATGGTTGGTTTCCAACATGTTGAAATCCCCCATGATTCTCCTCGCGCCAGGCCTGTGAATCCATTCAGTTCGTGGCGGGCTTGGCACTGCGTGAGAACGAGGCGCCGTTCGGTCCGAGAGGATCAGGGTGCCATGTTTTTCCCAATGCTGTAGTATAGAAAAGCCCCAAAAGATGCCGAAAGTATACGTAGTGCTGAAAGAGGATGGTACTGAACGAGGATGTTTTCCCCAGATATTTTATCAGGTGTTGAACTTTTGGGCATTTTTTTTGGAGGTTGCTATAGTATATACAGATGATATAGCCCACAGTTGGCATATTTGTCTTCCGTTTTGGGTTCCCAAAACGGAAAAGTCAAGTGAACAGTACTCAAAATCTGGCTGGTGAATCATTAGTTCGTGGCTTGGACTGCCCTATACGGTGGGGATTATCACAATCCATTCTGGGGAACCAGCCAGCCTAGAGTCGTCAAGTTGTCCATGTTGGAATATTTGGCTTGATTTTGGGCTGCCAAGTTAGGCAGCTTTTTTTGTGCGGCATCGAACACAGGTTGTGGTCAGCTATGGCATCAATGACTGCGAGTCTGATTTGCTTCCACTACCGGTGGGAGAGGCAGGGGATGGGTGGTCACTTGGCACATATGGCAACTGGATGAACGCACCAGAGGGAACTCCGCGAACAACTCGAGGCAAGTGCCCCAACAGGTGGGGTACCCAATCCAATAGCTAACCACCCAAAGTGACTTCATTTGCGAACGTGTAACTGTACCCTTCCAAGTAAACCAACCAGGAATTAGCACTCATGATGCAGGGTCCAACATGGGTGGTTTCGAAAAACGACCAGCTCTTTGGTCCACCAAGGTATCCGAATGACTTGACACACGCTCAGATAGAACCTGTAACTGTATAATAATGTGATAAAAACAAAGGGAATTCCAGGAATCTTAAAATGGGGTGACTGTACCAAATAGAAGCATACTTTTGGGGTATCTCCCCTTACATAACCCTTACATTGGCAAGGTACGTGAAATGGCTATTGAAAAATTGAGTAATCCCTTCCCCCATGGCAATTAAACACCCACCAGAAACCATGGTTTAGTAGGGGATGAAATCGTATATGACAAAAAATATGGCAAAGACACACCTGTTGGATCATGGCGAACAAATCGGTGGCCATGATTAGTGATGATGAATCCCATCCAATATTACCATGATTTCCTCGCAGGTCCTGGCGATGTTGCGGCCTGTGAGATCGGATGCGAACATTTCACTGGATGACCTCGAGATGATCTGAATAAAACTGTTGCAAAACTACTGGGGTATGTGAATCAGTTGAGTTCTGATGAGGATTTATTTTGATAGCGGTTTTTAGTGAAGCAAATTGGATATGTAAACGGGCATGGGTCAAAATCAAAGACCTCTCGGGGACCACAGATATTTTCGATGCACCCCAATGACTTGACCCACACCCAACTGAAATCAATCTTGGCTAATCAACAAGATCGGGATAATCTACCAGATCTTACTGTAAAACAAAATAGGATTTTGATCATCCGAACTGATCCATGCTTGGAACAAAGTCATAAATGAGCAAAGCAGGAAGGGACTGCTACAAACGTGCTGGTTTCCAGTAAACAAAGGGGGCATAGAGCCATAATTGCAGTGGGTATATCCCGACTTCGTGGTGGTTGTGATACAATTATTGTACCTTGGTTATTCTTGTTGGGTAGATCCTAACATACCAATCAACTGATTCATTGATTCAAGGGGTGATACATGTGTAATCACGGATTCAAGTGATTATACATTTCTTCACCCCCCAGGTGCATTTGGAGGACCGCCCCACGAGTCTTGCAACGTCTCGTGGATGGAATGTGATGTAGTTATGGAATTCAGCGGAATGTGATGGAATGTGACATGATGTAGTGCAATACAATCCAATGTAATGCAATGGAACGTAATGGACTGTAACTTATGTATGCAACTTTGACATACTTCGATGTTCGAAATGCTTGTTGCAGAATGATCATGAAACCATTGTCTGATACTCATCCGGTCCTGAACCGTTAGCTTGAGTGTCCAAGCAGAAAGATTGCAGCAGGACGGGGGTTGCATTCTGCGGCCTACCTGACCCATATGTATCTTGCGGATTTAACCTGAAAAACGAGATGGATGGTATCTGAAGGACATTGGAATGACATTCTTGATCTCATATCCACATCTTCAACTGGGCATATTTCAAGCCAACTCGACTCTAAATGATATTTGTTGCGTTGCATTACGTGACATTGCATTGCACCACATTACATGACAACACATGACATTACATTGCGTTACAGAACGTTGCCTTACATCACATTTGTACTGCATTCTGTTACATTCCATTGCATTCCATTGCATTTCATTGCATTCCATTGGAGTATACCAGATTGCTTTGCATTGTGCTACTGTACATTGTACGGGCCGGACCGTCAAACCAAACCAACATCACATCTTCCACTTGAGCCCAGTGGCAAAATTCCACTGAGCCGAAGGTGGGGCGGGGCTGGACCTGTGGTGATGGGATGATCAATGAGTACATGGAATTATTGTACAAGCAAAACACAACGTTTGTATATGTCTGAAACTAAGATTTGGATAATTTTGGGTATATATATATAAATACATATAATATACTGTATATATATAATATATAATATATATATAATATAATATAATATAATATAGTATAATATAATATAATATATGTGTATATATAATATGTATATATATAATATGTATATATAATATAATATATATATATGTACATATTATACAATATAAATATGTATATACATACATATGTAGCTACCACTTGCTTGTCAAACTAGCATCCTCCGTTTCCATGTATCAGGATGTGCAGTCAATGACAAACATTGGCAACCAACACTGCACACTGCTAAACAAATCAGCCAAAAGGACTATGAAAAAAAGTGGAGGAAGAATCAGTCACCCGTAGAAAGTCCATGCCTGACATCAAGGACACATCAATCCCACAATTGAGCCATGAAAATTACCCCAGTTGATGGGTTATTTGAACGGATTATACGACGTGGTTTAATGGGGACTATTATAGCCCGTAGTAGGGAAAGCTATCGACCAATTAGTACGTTGAGATCGGTGGCAGGGGTAGTTTTCATGGCTCAATTGTTGGCTGTACATGCCTAAGAGAGGGTTTCAAAATGAGAGGCCAATTTGGGGAGGTAGCATACTTAAAGCAGCATTGTTGGGGCCATTGTGAAATGCATATCAGTAGTGGCATGGGCAGAGTGTCCTTATGATTTCTTGCAAGTGGCTAGCAGCACGCCCCTCGAAAAAAACAACGGACACTTGTATACGCATATTAATGTACACATCCAGAGTCGTCAACCGGAAATATTGGAGTCAATTAACTGGTGACTTGGGTGTTCTGACGCAGGATATCAACATCCTCCGCAGCATCTTCTCATGTTGGGCGCCACAGCGTTAGTGCTGGTGTCTGTCCCGCGGGCGTTGATGGTTTCTGAACTCAATAGCTGACCGCTACTGCCCAACAAAATATCAGCAATATTCAGCAATGAGAACTTCGCAATATTGCCGACAATCCAAGGGTGCAATGGATAAAACCAACAGGTATGGGAATGACGGATACAACCAAAGCAAATTGGCATGGCCAACCACCACCGATGTCCAAAAGAAGAACTGTTATGACTAAACTTGCCTGAATCAAGAGTTGACGTAGACCCCAAGCATATTGCAGCGATCTGCACCCCTGGGAGTCCCGCTTGAATATGCAACTGGTTCCTACAGAACAAGGGCATGCAAATCTAGGGAATCTGCAAGAGCGAAATCCGATCTGATCCCATCCAAATTGGTATTTGCAATTGTGTTTCAAGGAAGGGAGTTTTAAGAATATGGGGGAAGGACTAGGAGTTCGCCTATGATGCACCACGCGTTGTGCTTGAAATACTGTGGATGGAAGAAATCCTGCACCAATTGGTAGATAGTTTTTCCTGTTAGAATCCCATAAGGTCCCATTATTTAGAGCGTTTCAACTCGTTTCATAGTTCCCAATAGTTACCAACTGGTGCAGGATTTCTTCCATCCACAGTATGACGTCTTTACTGCATAGTTTTAGCATGTTTTAGCGTTTTGCAACATGCTCTACTTTGGATAGTCTTCGGATGGTAAGACATGTGTTTCCAATGATTTCTACGTTTGGGTCGGATTTTTTGATCCAGCGGGAATCGGTTTTGTTTTTCCTCTCAGTTCAATAGCGGTGTGGTTACTTGTTTCAATGGGTTGGGGGAATTGATCGTGTGTGTACATCCTCCTACTTGTTGCGGCATGGTGTGGTGTTCCATGGGGGTTGGTTGATGGTAAACCCTCTGGGGGCAGCTGGCTCATCTGAGCCCCAGAATATCCTGGAAGAAAACATCACGATTTGGATCTCAAACAAGATGTCCCCTAAATACTGTAGATAGATAGGAACCAGAAAATTGAAGTCGATTTGTCCGTTAGTTTATTTTGGGTATTCACAAGGTGTCACATGTATCAGTTTAGTGGTAAAGAATGGCATCTCAGAGAAGCATGTGAGCTTTCGAAACTTCGCACAATTTCCCGACAGTATTTTTAGAACATTTCTGGGTCGTCAACTGGGTTCCATCCCATTCGGTCGAGAATTTTACCCTACTGCCGCCCCATGTGCCCTGTGTGTGACTTCTGGCGCTGAGGCTTCGCGGCATGGATTTCTTTTCTTGCTTTGACGCCTCTCGCCCGCGATTGGGGACGATGGGGGACCCAAAAGAAGGGCCTTCCGCTACATGATCTGGCACCGACATGTATATATATATATATATATTACACTTTTTTAATTGGGAGCTTTGGGTATGATAGTGCTTTGAAGCCATATCTTGCAGAGATTGGCGCCACGCAATATGAATCGTATATGTATATAGGATATATATATATACATTCATATTATTGTATGTATATGCATATGCACACGTATACATGATAACGTGTGTGTACATATATATATATACACAGGATAAAATTGATATTGATATGTATTTATGTTGTGTGTATATAAAATAGATTATACATATGTATGTATGCATGTGTATATATATAGCAATACACATACACATGCATATAAATATATATAACTATGTATGTGTATATATATATATATGTAATGTATGTATGTGTATATATATTCAATGTAAATCACCGGGGCACAATTGGATAATGAGGCTCCTTGATCTAACTCTGTCCTTTATTGAGTTTCTTTTTTCCTGGACACGATTTAGCGACTGAGGCCTTGATTGAGCGGGTGGCCGGGCTGGACACTCGGGCTTGGGCTTCATGGGTTCAGCCACGGTTTTTCTGGGTCATTTGAGGGTTTCTGAAAATGGGGTATCCCCAAAACCATGGCTTTCAATATCTAAGTCATCTAATTTTGGATGATTTGGGGGTACCTCCAAAATCATCCAAGTCATCAGACCATTTTAGTACACACCCATGGTTTTGGGGACCCCACATTTTCAGAAACCACCATCTTGAGAAAGCATCGCTGGTGTCTCGTCCCTTGAATCCAGGCCATGGTTGGACAGACTGGCGGAAAAGCTTGAGGGTGGCCACCCGCCAGCAACTCAGGGTGACTCAGAAAACCAGTCTGGCCGACCTGACGTCACCCACCCAAAAACCCCACCCTGGCTTTGATCAGTCTTTGTGTGGCACCTCAGGCCGCCTGGGAGCAAATGTCTTCGAGGCTTTCTGGGGCCCAACATGTCCGTATATGTTGTTGTCGTTTCTTTCTTCAATTTGCCATTTGTTTTGTTTTCACATGTCTTCAATTTGGTGAAACTATTTGTGGAAGGTTGGCTTGAAGCAACACAAGACCCACCAGATACTGTAACCTCAAGAATACTGCAATCGAATGACTTGAAAGGGGTGGAGCGTGTGATGAAACCGTGGATCCTTGGAAGTTTGAAGTTGAGGTTGATGCTGGGTCAAGGTTTACACCTTTGAATGTCACACCCCAAGTGTTCATTTTTTTCGTTGGTTGAACCCTTGTTCCCAGTCTGAAGTGTGTAAAACGGAGATTGTTGCATGTTTTGGCGACCCATATTGCCAGGTGGCGAGTCTGATGATGAGGAGATTGGGTAATCTTGGGGGTATCAAATTCATCATTTTGTTTGGTACAAATGAAAATGTGGTCCAGAAAACCCAGGGACGCTTGAATCTTGAATGTCCTCAAGCATTCAATGGTGCCAAACATTGCATGCAGACTAAAATTCCTGGAATTCTTGCATGTATTGCCGTCGAGGCACGGTTCCTTTCCCCCAAAATGTGGACCTGCATGACGATATCTCCAATTCCCGCATTCATTTTGGAAAGACCTTGGCTGCATGTTTGCACTCAAGGTTTGTTTGATTCGTTTGTTTTGAAGCTATGCCCAGAAAACTCTATCAATCTGACAATTAAGAACGGCACCTGCGAATGGTTCTTTTTCAGGACAGCTGCTAGTCCAAACCCAGCAATGCCAGCACGACCATTTTCAAACTTTCATTCTTTGAGTTCCGTCTTATACCTCCCGGCAAGTACACACTACGGTCAGTAGGGTGCAACTCTCCAACGGCCAATTTTGAGGACTGTCACGTGCAACCGTTGCGGCCCACCCGGCTGCGCTCCCCGGAGGCCTGCAACTGCCAGGGGCTTTTGAGATCATGTTTGCTCAGGGGCATGCTTGACTGCGAAACCGAGTGTTGCAACAGTATATATACATATAATATATGTATATATGTTCATATTTTATGCTTTCATGGATGGCTTGTGGAGGTCGTAATGTTTAGGAAATCCCCATGCATTGGCTGGTCATAGGTTCTCACCCTTTGACACTGAGATATGATCATAGGGTTTCACCCTATCCGTTTCCATGAGTTTGGAAGATCATGCGCCTGGCCCGACGAGGTGCGAGAACTTCAGGTTCAGTTGGACGCCCTAGAGTCTCAGAACCAAGAGTTGATGGCCTTCGTGCAACGTGAGGAGCGGATCTAAGAAACCAGTCAAGCCTTTCGGGATACCTCAAGGGCTGTACCAAGACATGTTTTGGGGGATCATCTTGTGGGAAGATGACAATA
Organism: Symbiodinium sp. clade C Y103; assembly: GCA_003297045.1. Classification (NCBI taxonomy): domain Eukaryota; class Dinophyceae; order Suessiales; family Symbiodiniaceae; genus Cladocopium; species Cladocopium sp. clade C. Next base: position 18,092 of record BGPT01002267.1, on the reverse strand, counting down.
CCCATAGTAGCCAATTGGGGTTGGTATCCATAGTGGTGGTGGGTGCATAAATGATTAAAAAACATCATATATAGACATAGTTATCAATGTACACACACATATATATATATATATACACGCATATTACATCTATTTAGACATTATTGTTTGCCATTCTCTTCCACATATAATATAACCAATTTCTTGTTCGAAACATATTTGAGATGTATAGCCGTTTTCGTATCCAAGGGCATATCAAGGACGGGTGTTTCCAGTGTTTGCGCTCTTTCCGCTGGCACGCAGGAAGCCGCCCGAAAGCATGCCGAGGATCCATTGCAGTTGTGGGGTATCCATTTCTGGTAGTTGACCCTTCCAATCTTTTGTTGATCTTCACACATTTTGTTGATTTCACAGTATTCTGAGTGTTTTGGTGAGAGATCTCCCCATCTGCTCAACCCATCTTTGGTGAATCCATCCTTACTTGGAATTCCTCTCTCTCTTTTTGGTATTGGCTTACACGCTGCAGGACGCCCATTTTTGTTTGGCTACCGCTGTTCTCAGGACCTGTTGCAGAGCTGCACCGAGGCGCAGGTACGAATTTGGCAGAGCGGAATCGGCACACGAGATGAGGATCAAAAGGGGGTCAAAATTGGGTACCCCAAGAACCGGTAGATGGTCAATCCATTGTCACTACTAAGAATTGACTAAAACTACGATGGGTTCTGTGGGTCTTGAATTTTGACTCATCCCCAAATGAGGAAACATGGTGGTTTTGACCAAGGAACATGGGGATTGAGCCAAGAAAAATGTGCCAACAAACTTGGGGAGCCAAGGAAGCAAAATAGGTATTTTAATAACCGAATGAATTCCATGGGTACCCCTTGTGAATAAATTAGGACGTAAACTAGAAACACATTGAATTTACATCATGAAAGGCAAAGGTTTGCCCAAACAAAGGGGGAATCAGCAAAGAAACCTGTGATTTTTGAAAGCAAAGATGCAGGACATGAAGCAATAAAATAGGGGAGTTGGGGCATTAACCCGAAGATGTCCCATTTGTAGTACCAAGACAACAATCTTTTTGGGTACCCAAATGGGTATGGTATATGATTGACGAGAACGGATACGCGTGAGTAGAATGGGTATTGAATGACCACCAAACAAGTACATACTTTACTTGATGATCACTCCATCACTGTGAACTAGCGAGTAAGCGTGGTTATACATNCGTGAGTAGAATGGGTATTGAATGACCACCAAACAAGTACATACTTTACTTGATGATCACTCCATCACTGTGAACTAGCGAGTAAGCGTGGTTATACATAATCACAAGGGGGTTTCCCAAGTTAGGGTAGTGGTTGTTGTATCCAAGCAATGATCATTTCCGATACTTTTTTTTGTTTATAAGGCAAAGGGACTACTACTACCACTACGAAGATGTTTGCGGTTTGCTCATTTGGGATGACATTATCANATGATCATTTCCGATACTTTTTTTTGTTTATAAGGCAAAGGGACTACTACTACCACTACGAAGATGTTTGCGGTTTGCTCATTTGGGATGACATTATCATTTGGAGGTGATTTACAACAAATTGGATGGTTCACGATTACGATCCTCTCTCGCGAGAAAAAACAAACAGTAGGAAGGGAATTCCTCAAGGACCTAAGCAAACACGCTTTCTTGCCAAGACCATTTTTTTTGACCGTGAAGTTCCTTATTTTCTGTCGGTTACATTCCCATCTTCTCAGTGAAATCCACGAAATCCAACAATTTTCGTTATTGTCCACCTAGTGTTCAATTTTCCTCCTTTTTGGTTCCGTAGTTGGAAGTGCAGTTCCAGTGAATTAAGTGGATATATCGATCATAGTCATTAGGGCTACATCCCAACTGATGATGGTTTTAATTCCCAAGTTGTTGACCCCAACTCTGGGATATACTACTTATTGGGGTTATATCCCTCGGTTATTGGGGGTTACAACCATTTTCACCTACCTCTGGCCTGCACCCCCAAGTAGTAGCGCCTTCTTCGGAGCAGCTCTGCTCCGTGCAGGCGACATTGGCCCGGCTGCCGAAGATTCCTCAAGANAGTAGCGCCTTCTTCGGAGCAGCTCTGCTCCGTGCAGGCGACATTGGCCCGGCTGCCGAAGATTCCTCAAGAGCATCCCCTAGGTCCGAAGCAGACGCTCGAATTTTTAATGGGAATGCAACGGGTTTTGATGGCTGTTCAATGGGATTTCATGGATATCAATGGATATTAGTGGATATGAATGGATAGAAATGTGTGGTTGATGGTTTTCATATGCAATCCTCTGCGTGATATTGAATACCACCCAAATGAATCCCTGGCGAAAAAGTATTGGATTGATCTTCATTTCGGGCATCTTCTTGGGGGAATTTAGGATTAGGGGTAAGGGAAAAGAGTGGATGAGTTCCTGAAAAAAATCATGTTGTCAGGATATGACTTGATGTCAAAGATACCCCTGGTTTGTTTGATTTCTACAAAGTCATCACTCATCGGGGGTACTGGGATCATTCCTGAAGTATCCGGATGTTTGCTGATTAATTTCCCTATATTTTCTGGTTGTCGAACAGTTTCCCCATTCCATCCATTAATCATCATTATCCCTCTTAAAATGCTGTTTGGGGGGTATTCCCCAGTTTCCCACAGACCGGTATTGTTGATTGGTGGTTTTAGATATTGATTATTCAGTGAATCTTTCGACCATATTTCGGGATGATGATTAGACATCCATGCTTGTTAAGTCAATTCCACTTTGTGATGGTTCCATTCCATTGTTGGTGGCTAAAATCTACTTTTGTGAATGGTTAAATCATCATTTTCCATGGTCAAATCTCCATCTTTCCTTGTTAAACCATGGCTAAAGAGCTCAAGTTTCGCCATTTTTCAATGGTGAAATCAGCATTTCCCCTGGTTAGATCACCACTTCTCCGTGATGAAATCACCCATTTCCATGGTTACAACTGGCTTGGCCGCCGAGGATCTCAAGTGACGAGGCCGGCGACTCCCCGGGCAGCACCGCGGCAGCGCGGCTGCGGCTGCTGCGCAACGAGTGGCTGCAGGCTGCAGAGGGCCGTAGCGGGCGAGGACCGGTGGACGGGGTCTGGGGTACGGTGGTGGGGAGGAGTGAGGGTAGTTGGGGGACTAGACTAATAATTTTTAGTGTTTCNGCCGTAGCGGGCGAGGACCGGTGGACGGGGTCTGGGGTACGGTGGTGGGGAGGAGTGAGGGTAGTTGGGGGACTAGACTAATAATTTTTAGTGTTTCATTTAACCATGAATATGGGGAAGTGGATATAATTGATAAATGGTTGATGATTAGTTGGGCGATAGCCTTTATTGGGGATGATTTCATCATCCAAGAACGGGGAATCCCGTTCTTAACCAAGCAGTATTTCATTGGTGACGGCGGTCGAGCTTTTGGTGGTTGCAGTTCTG
>BGPT01002266.1:77265-97154 GCA_003297045.1 Symbiodinium sp. clade C Y103 | reverse complement strand
TCGGAGAATGCTTTTCCCAATGTTTAAATTGCGAAAAGCATTTGATGACTCTTCACTTTTGTTGTTGCTGTTGGGGATATTCTTTGGGCTTATTTTTGAGATAGGGGACTTACTCACCAGGGGAAAGGTAACCAGGATTCCGGATTCCGGGGATGATTTTCCAAGTGGCTTGGCTTGGAAAGAACTGAAGGGGGAAACAGTGCAACGTGAAATTCCCAAAGAAGTCTGACAACCAAAACTTGCAACCAAATAGACAACACAGTCCATGACCATGACGTGGATTTGAGGATTTGAGAACGATCGCTTTGATCTCATGATTGATGAATTGCCTGCTGATGGGGTAGGATGATTCCTCCATTGTGTCGTTCCCACATTCCAGATATGGGAGAAGAAAAGGTTCCCGGCTCACTATGTTGATTGAAAGGAAAGCTTATGAGAAAAAATATGTCGACAATTTGGGGGACTTGGAAAGTCTTTGCACTTATATCCATGCCAAACCATGCTCAACCAGCTGTTGGTATCCCACAAGTACCTTCAAGCTGCATGGGCCAAGGCAAAAAGAAATAACACATCTGCACGATCAACTTCTTGCTGCTCCAGCCCGATTCTGAGACTTTGAGAACAACTTGTCGCTCTGAATCTTCAACAATTCTTCAACACCTTTCAGCAAATTCTCATAATTGCGATTCATGTCTGCCATTCCAAGGATCCTGCATCCTGGTCTTCTGGACGAAACTTTCGCAGAAGTCTCCTCCGAACTTCACGGAAAGCATTGTCTAGCGCTATTGATTCAATCAAACAAGACTCTTCAAATGTCCGGCACTCAATACCAATCAATACTGCTGTGATTCACGCCAAGTCTTCCATTTTCAATCTTGCTGTTACATTGCACTTGGTAATTCAGATCCATTTTGCCTTGTTTTTCTTACATCTGTGTGATTTTCTTGGATATATTGGATGCCAATTTTCCGCGTTTGCCATGCCATGCCACGGCCAGCATTCCAAGATGTGTCATGATTTTGGAAGACTTCAAGATCCCAACACATGCTCAGATGCTCCATCTTTGCCCCAATATGCTGTAATCGGTCAGATGCTGAGGCCATCTCAATGGTTTGTTTCGTGGGAACGTCTACATGAAAACATGATTGGGCTGCCCCCAAAGTGATCGGGGGATTCCTTGAGTTCTGCAGGGGTCCGGGCGTTCCGGCTTTCATGTTCCCATCCAACTTCCAATTATCTGATTTCCCAATTTCATTGAATACCCTGGCTATGCAATCCATTTCACCAAGATTATCTAATCGGATTCAATTGACCGGGTTCCCATGTAATTCTGGGATTATCCTCTGGTAATCAGACACGACAATGGAAAATGGACCATTTACATCCATTTACTGTAGTTATAGCGGCGTGCTGGCAGTCAGAATATTTTGGTTCAGTCGCAAAGATTTGCAAAGGTCATTTCGGAGCACCGGGTGGATTTTGGTCACAATATTCTATCCGCATGACGTTGGTGCACTTAGAACAATGCGATTCATGAGTATTTACATTTGTTCCCATTCAAACCTCCATCTATAATCATTTATATAGAGTTTGATTGCCAGAAAGTATCCATGACTTATCCCAAAATCTTCTTCAACATGGACTATCATTTCATATCATTTCCATGTCGTCCAAGGGTCCTATCTCCGCATTCAGCAGACAAAGTCCAGTCCTGGAGCCATGCAGAGCTGGGGAGCTCCAACAGAAAATAGGACCGGAGAAACGCAACCCTGACAAGCACACAGATATATATATATATATATACATACAATGAGAATACATGCATGCATGCATGCATGCATACAATACATGCATACTTACATACAAGTATATGCATATATGAATATATACCAGCATATATATATATATATCTACACCAGTATATATCAGTATGTATATATATATATATATATAGTTGCCTGATACTGTATGATATACGATAGGAAATTACATCTGCCTTGAATGAGGATTTTTTCTTGGCCATTTGTTGATCCAGACCGTCTAGACCCATAGATTTCTCTCCAATGCGGTTTCCGACCAGATTTGCGCCCCTGAAAAAATAAACAACAGTACTAAATATATCATAAACATATAACCTGTCTGGGATTATGAAGTACTATTTTCTAAACCAGACTTGTATAGAAGGCCGTTTGGGGATTATTTTCTCGAATCCTAACCATCATCTAGCGTGCAGTCAAATGTGTTTGCTATAGTGAACCCAGACCTATATATATATATATGTAGAATACTTCATGATATATGAGGCTAAACATACTATATTGTCTACTAATATATACTGTCTACTGAAAATGACACACAGATTATACGAGGCGTGTGCAATTATTCCAAATACAAAAATAAAATACACATGTCTAGCAATGTATATCTAGTAATCTTAACATTATCATATTACCATACATATTCCTGCTATATATAGACTTTGATAGATTTTGCATATATGAATTTTGCATGTAGACAATTATATAGTACTGGAATGTACTGAAACTAATAGCATGGCAAGGACACAGTTCTTAGATGTATGGAAATGAATGGGATTCCATACATCCCACATGATGAAGTTTGGAACCATCAAACATGCAGTATGAAGTTTGCGCAGTTGCAATATGTGATAGTATATGTGGAAAGCATATTTCGTCCCATAGTACCTCCATGTCTTCCCGATGGTTTGTAGCCATCCAATTTGATGAAAATTCAACTCTCGGGCCAAATTCCAGGTCCCACAGTGGCCAATTTCCCGTTCTTGAACTCCGCGGCCTCCTCACATTTGCATCCTTTCTTGTGAAAAAGCCCTTCTCGCGGAACTGCCTCAGGATAATGCGCAAGGACATAGTCATCACTTGCATCTGCTTGTGATCTGAATGTGCAAGTTCTGTGAAGAGCTATTCGTCCTTTACAAAAAATGTATATATATATATGTAATATATTATCTATGTGTATATATATATATATATTCCAAATGGTTGATTCTTTATAGTTTAGTTTTTCTTTGATGGTATGAATTGCGATGATATCCACCATTTCTGTCCCAAAATGCAAAGCAAACTACAGGGTAGAGTTCATCTCCAGAGAGGCCCTCTACTCTGAGCTGCGCACATGGCAAGACATCAGGTGCAGTTTCGAAAGGTGTCCAATGTGTCCAACTTTGCTTCTCATAGACTCATAGTATGACTCATAGACATGTCTAGACACATGTCAAATGATATGAACATCATGGAGTGTGAAGGCATGAAAGATATGCATGGTAGTCCCCAAAATAGATAGAACAGTAATTTAACTGGGCTAAAGCACTCATAAACCACCCATTGGGGAATGGTTTATTACATGGTTTTACCACCGATTTATGAAATTGGGGGTGGTTCATTGTTGTTTTGCCAACATTACCACTATAATGACTTTTCTATAGGGGCTTGCATCGACATGAAGGCCAAGGCCCGCCAGTGGTTCTTTGTCCAAGTCGCTCCCCAGCGAGCACAAACCTTTTCCTGTGGCTCGCCGCTCAACGTTAAACATGTCTTATTTGGAAAATCATGGGAAGTGAATGAGCAACTGAGATCCTAAAGTAGCCGAAATGTTGAAAATGAATGAAAATTGCAACATATTTCAACATATTGAAACAATATAATCTTGAAACCACAATATTGAAACCATTTGAAGCCTCCAAATTCTGCAGTTGCAGCCCTTTACGATGTCCTGATCCATCTCCGACTTGTCAGCCTCCGACTCCATTGCCTGATGAATTCAATGCAGAAACCATGACTGCAAATGTGGGTTTCTCAACATTGGGGTAACCATGGGTAACCCGAAAACTGTTCGTTTCCCACTTTGGAATAACAATTTCAACTGATAAATTTGGATGATTTTGGGTTCCCCCACTTTAAGAAACATCCAATGGAGTATATATGCTAAACAAGAAGAATGCTGTTGTCTTGTGATGGTTTGTTCCGCATTGATAAATCTCGATGAGTAGCGGACCAGAACAAGTGGCACGTTTGATCTCAATGTGTTTTCTTGCCCTGGTTGCAAGTGTGGTGGAAGCGATGCCACTAAGAACCTTTTGGAGGTGCTTTTTCCAGCATGACAAATGTATGAAGTCATTTGAAATCCCAAGAAGACCTGTCCAGCTCAACCCATCAATGCTTCACCTTTGTCGAGTCATCATCGCTCCTGACGGTGCTGGGCAATATCTCGAGCCGCAGCTGCACCAGCTGTATCAGGCTTTGGCCACAAGGGCGTTGTCACATGTGTGAACGCTGTGTCATACGTCCATCCTCATGTGGTGAATATTCACCCTCTTTTGGAGGACGGATAGTAACAGGTATGTTCAGGCTGAACATGGCTGAACTACATCATCTTTTTCGAAACTTCAAGTCATGGCAATGTCAGAATCATGCGTTTTGGATTCGAACATATTTAGAACATGGACATGAGAGACAATGAGAGAGCTGCGAATTTTCTCGGAAGGGAGGACAAAAAGGAGGACGCAAACCCTCCAAATATCTCCAAATCAGGTGCACATGCCATTACTTGGTGCATTTCCCTCTGGTAATAGAGAAGTTCTAAGGCAATGGAGAAGTCCGGAAATTCGCTGATTTTCCCATTTTTGAACGCCCATTCAGTTCGTGGCTTTCCCACTTGGAAGTGCAGATCCAATTGTACTGTGGAAATATCAGAAATATCACAACCATAGCTACAGTATGTTACATTGTGTCACAGTATGTTACAGTATGTTACAATGATGGTTATATCCCAACTTATGGATACTTATGGGACTTATGGAGGTTTAAAGAAACACCCTGGTGAGATTGTCAACTGCACCCCCAGCTCGCCCTGCCGCTCCTCGATTCCTCTGCCTCTGGAGCCTCGGATTCCTCCGGAGCCTCTGGAGCCTCGATCGAAAGACATGGGAAAGTCACCAGTTTTCTTGGACATAATTATATCATATATGATAAAAGATATCAATTATATAATATATATATATATATATGTCAATTATAGACATACCCTCTGGTAATCAAACGTGGCAATTGGAAAATCCTCTGTAAAAGGAGGTTTTAATACTTTCAAATGGGAAAATCATCTATAAATAACTATAATTAATTATAAATAGTGGATTTTCCATTGCCATGTTTGATTACCAGAGGGTATTGAATTATATCTTAATTTATCATGGATTGGCATGGTTCATGGATGATCATCACTTTACATGTTGGAATGGCACTGTTGGGCATATTCATCGTTTTCAGACCAAGCCATCTGTTGTGATAGCATCTATGCTGACAATTGTTTGATGTGACATTATGTAAGAGCGAAACCAGTAGATTGCACAAGTACACGTCATGATGCTTGAACTTTGATTTGAATCAGGTGAATGACTTGCAGGTCAACCTGCTGTTGCAGGTGACTTTCCCTTCAGCATTTTTCATTTTGAGTCGACCTATGCTGCAGCACATTGCCAATGCATGAATCAATGGTTGGGTTTAAGGGAAATCTGGAGGTTCTGGGCCTTTCTGGGCCTTTCTGGGCCTTTCTGGGCCTTTCTGGGCCTTTCTGGGCCTTTCTGGGCCTTTCTGGGCCTTTCTGGGCCATTCTGGGCCGCTGGCTGCACATTTGCATCCGTCTGCGATTGACTTCCTTCTGCTCTTGGTGGAGCTATCCGTCTGCAGCATCGGATCATATGTAAAATGCTCCCTGGCATGATTAGGAAAGAATACAGCAACGTAATACAATATCAAGATTATAAATAATGATATGCAGTTAACAAATATACCACAATATACATTATATGAAATCATTTAATAAGTTAAAATGAAAATAGATGAACATAATACATCCAAGTACTAAAGTTACGCGCAAACACCCCGTTTCGCCCAAAGTGCTCAAAAATGCCACAAATACCACGTCAACACACTGCCGAAGAGATGCGCGCGCAAATCGAGGTGTTTGCCCGTAAAGTTACGGAAGATCTTACCTTCCAGCCGGCGCGTGTTGCTTTAGAAATCGAGCATGACACAGTTGAATTGAAATCGATCTCATTTGTAGACATCTGCTTCAGCCGATGCACGGTGAACAACCTGACCAATCACTCGTCATTGGAAGATTATCATCCTCAACTCCCGCACTGCAGTAGGCCTCTGTTTGAAGCTGAATTCGGGTCACATCAAATTTTCTCTCCTTGGCAAAATCAGCTCGCAAGCTCAAGGTCTTCCACGTTAGGTTGTGGTTGACAAGCTTGATACCACAAGCAGGGCTCTGCCAGTTGCATGACAATGTAAACGCAGTGTAAAAATCATACCAGTGGTGAAACATATGCTACAATGCTGAAGAAATGCATTGAAACTGAAGAACTTTCCTATTGATAGGTCATGACTAAAATCCCCGCATAGCCACCAAGGGAGAAACCTGGAGAAACAAAAGTTGATGGCCACGCAAAGGTCACAAACTGGGTGTGTCTCAAAAAATCTGGGGAACCTCCAAATTTTGATGGTTTAGAACCTGATGTTCATTGAAACAAATGCCATATATTGGGAATAAATCCCCGAATTTCAACCAGACCCGGTCATTCCACACACACACACACACCTGCAGCATTTCGGCAGGACTTTTATAATCTGGAGTTTGCCGAGTCTCTCCCTCTTCGACACCACAGGACTTCGTGAGCACAGCGTCCGGCGCTGCGCATTTGCACCTAGGTCCAGCGAAGCCCTGGGCCCCTGGAATAACCTGTCCCTGGCGGTTGACACCTGCACCATGGGGGTCTCAGCCTGGGCCTCACAATTCACTTTCAGTCATAGGGGGCAATATAATATCGCTAAATATGGGCAAATAAAAATATAAAAGGTAAATAGTCAAATAGTGGTAAATAATTTGTACATATATCATGATGAATTTCTGTTCACTTCAGGTGCTTGGCAACATGATTTCAGTATGGATGGCCAAACTTGGGGGTGCAGAGGCAGCCGCCTAGCAAGCGATTCATCCATGGACTGTCGGACAAACTCTTGGCGGGGTGGTTAGATTCACAACTACACATGTAACAGGTACTATATGTAGGGTAGGCAACGTAGGCAAACCTGGGGCAAAGCTAGGGCAATGTAGGGGAAATGCAGTCAGGGTAGGTATGGTAGGCATGGTAGGCTTCAGGGTAGGCAGAGTAGGCAGGGCAGGCAGGGTAGGCGGGGTAGACGGGGTAGGCAAGGTAGGTAGGGTCGGTAGGGTAGGTAGGGCGGCTAGCTGGTAGAGAGAATGAACGATGTGCGTACGTGGATTGATGATGATTGATGCATGGTCGGACAATCGGACAGCCAGTCCGGCATCTATTGACGCAACAACAAATAGGACAAGTGAGACCTTCTCAACTGGGTTTCCAAGCTTCTGCAACCAATGGAATCCCTTTCGCTTCACAGCACCTGCATTCAGAAAGGTTTGGGTCGCACTAGGTATCGGGTGGACTGTTGGACTTGGTATCGCCCGAAACAAAAATGATGTATCCTATGCAAACAGCAAAAAGCAGGACTGCTACACCCACCAAAAACGGATTGAAACTGCACATAACTGGACATATCCCAAATCAATCAAACAAGTATATCCTCTAGTAATTTAACATTGCTATATAGAATATAAAATATTATTTTAAAACCACATGAAAATTGGAAACTCATCAACGGATCAACTTCTTTTGGATTTTCCGTCTCCATGGCACGAGACGGCACGAGATCCGCCTTCGACTACATGGCAACCACTTCCGGTCGTGTCAGTGCTGTCACGGAGCGCAGCACCTGAGCCACAGCAAGGTGCAGCTTCCATCGTCGTTCGCCGTATGGGAATCCCACCATCCCGGACTGGGAATCATTACATTTGGGTATTTCTGAATCCTAACGGAATCTAATGGATTGATGAGCATCCTCCATTTTTGCTGCGATTTTCCCATGTCTTGAGTCTTGACCATGGCACCCTTCACGTGATCAATTATAATTGAATGACAATATTTTTTAGGAATGGTGAAGAAATTCTTGATAGGGTATATGGCCGTGTGACTCAACGGAAGTGCTTTCGCTGTACATGGCTCCTGCGCCTTGCAGGTCTGATAATCAATCATTTGATCCGTTCTATGCGAGTCAAGATTGGATAATTTCATATAATATCCATCTAGTGAATCTAGTGACTACAGACTTGAAGCAAGACAGGAGTGCCTTACGAAAATGCGCTGCAGTATTAGTAGCAATCATGTCAAAGCTGTGTTGTGGTGGCCTGAAAAAAACAAAGCAAGTTTATCTCACCCGAGTGTCGTCTTGGGCTATTTTTAACTGTTTGCCCTCTCAAGAACCAGGGGGTGATGAGATTTCAATGCAAACATCACACTGAATCGCCTTGTTCCAACCTCATTGGCTAAAGGGAATAACAAATACCCTCCGGTAATCAAACATGGCAATTGAACACCCTGTATAAATGAAGTTTCTATGCGACAGTCATCTATAAATGGATGTTTGTCCATTGCTCATTTTGACTACTGGAGGGTAGATGCTATAGGTTTGTTCAAAATTTTGACTTACCAACTCATGTGGCACAATTTGAAATTCACCTTCGCTGAAACAGAACATTGAGTCCCTGGCAATGAAATGGCTCTTATACTGGACTAGTGGATGTACAACAAAGACTGTGTTGAAGATCCTGTTCAACTTGTTTTGAAACAACTTGAATCAAGTACAGGTAGCATCAGGTAACTATACAATACTATACAATACTATACAACCCATTTCAACCCATTGTTTTCAATGACTTTTCAAAGCACGCTTCATCTCATCATTGCTCACCACTGCTCACCACTATGGGGACACGCTGGGAAAGCCACCCTGAAGGAAAAGAAATGCTGGGATAAGTAGCCTGGCGTTGAAGAAACTGCCTCTTCGGATTCCATGTTTCAAACATATCATATATTATCATATATACTTATATATAGTCAACTTACATTCCCTTTCTTTTGATTGGACAACTCGGTGCTTGTGGGTGTAGTTCCACATTTTTTCTTGATATTTGGGGCTATATTATATCCCACCTTATTGGGGCTAGTCATGGTCATGGTTGTACCTATTAATTACCCCAAACTGCTAAGTGTGTGATGCTCAATAAAAAACCAATTCAACCAATCCATGAACGTCTTGGTCATCTGCTCTGTCTAGTTCTGAGTGGCTTCAGGAAGAAAGGAATCCATGCAAACAGTTGGCGTTCATCTCATCTATTGGAGACGATGCAAAAGTGGTAGACATATTGATAAACAATCTCAATATCAAACAATTCTCATAATGGAGGCATGTGGAGGCGGTATGGATGTCCATCCGTTTGAAGAGATCCGAAATAACTGGCTATGTTGATGGATTTGGTTGGGATTCTGGAAGAGACTAATGTTTGCAGATCTATACTCTTGGCTATTGGTACAGAGATATTTGGGGTTCAACGTCTACAGTATTTGGTTGTGGGTCAAAACCCTGGGATCCTAGGTAGCCTAAAATAGCTGTTTAATCTGTTTAATCTGTTTAATAGATGTTTGTTCCCGTGATAATAGGTCTTGACCAATCCCCACTTGAGTGTAGGGGATGTTTTTTGCTACTGCCACAAATTCCAGGAATCTCTTTCATCTTTTGTGGTGCATTGACGTGAGCGTGAGAGAAAATGAGATGTGTTTGCAGGTTCCTGTTACATTTGTTTCCAATGCTTGCGAATCCAAGGATGAACCCGAATGGCAAACGCAGAACATGACCTCCAAGTGTGAGGACATTCAATGACCAAAACAAGATCTTGATATATTGTGTATATATGTATCTCAAATATGAACCTCTGTAGCTTTTTGTCTGGTTATAGAAGAACGTTACGAGCATATTCATGATATTCATGTCTGCAATGCAAAGATTCGAAGTGGGCTATATGATGCCATAGAATGCCATAGTGTCTGCCGGGTAGTTGAGAATCCCACACACCCGGACCCAGGTCCCAGGTGTCCTCATCAAACTGGGTCTCGCAAGCCACGCAGGGAGTCTTCTTCAGTACAATAGCTTGAGCAAAGACAAGTCTGCGCGAATATCAGTGTATATGGGTCTGTCCGAAAATGGGGATTTAACACCTTACGGCCATCAAATACTTGGGAACATGTAAGTAAAGACACAGGGATTCTGAGGGTTTTCCCTTGTTTTCCCCGACATGTTCAGTCAAACCCATGTATCATCACCGGCTATTGACCCCATCGCAGCATGCTGATGTGTGCCTCGGGACCATTGAAATCCGCGGCTTTGGGTGTGTCCCCCGTTTTAGGCGTATACCTTATGCCGATAAACAATCGCCGTGATGTTTGAGCATTGTGTATCATTATGTATCATTGTGTTTAATTCTTTGGCTTCTGAATTCTGAATGTAAGAAAATCACATTCTTGTTCTGCCATGTCTTATGTTGCCAGGGCATCAAAGCTTACAAAACTCTGTGAGAAGAGTTTTTGCAAGCCAGAATGAAACAAACACAGCAAATAACTGAATTTTCTGAAGGGAGTTTTGGGAAAGAGTGCACATTTCTGCATTATTACAAAGTTGCTGCTATATACACACTTCCCAGAAAGAATGAAAGGTAAGAAACGGTTGTTTTTTTTTTTGGCACTTGCAAACACTCAAACGGGTGTTTATGCATGTTTCTTTTTTTTTCAGTGACAGCGCAAAAATCAAAAAACAAGATCACAGCCTTTTCGGGTTTTTGCAAACTATTTCTTCGGGTTTGGAACTTCAAACATGCTATGATGGTATTGCGGGTGTGTTGCATTTGTCAATCAAACAAAACGCGACAATTGCAGAAGGTTTTCCTTGGGACCGACCTAGTTCGGAAATGTCCTCAAAGGCAGGTTCCGACTTTCCAATGTAAGCTGATGATCTCGTCATTGTGTTGCACTTTGCCAAAAAGTGACTTTCATTGTTGTTTTGAACAATCGATTGACAAGGAAACAAACTTGACATGAAGCCTGAAACGACTTAAAGAAGATGACGGCACGACTCCGACAAGAAAAAAAACTATGAAGGACCCAAAAGGAAAAGAAGTGAAACTGAAGAGCGAGTGCAAAACAAAACGGAGCAAAACGTCCCGCTGTGTGCTGCTCCGCGTCATTACTATATTTCACTATATTGTGAACATCCGAACAAGCTGAGAAGCATTGATAAGCAACAGAGTTTAATTCGTACGGAGCAGGTCCTGGCACACCTTGTCTGACATCCAATGTTCATTGGCTTCAGAACCTGACTAGTATTGGAGATTCAGGAGATTCAGGAGATTTAGAAACAGGTGCCCTCTGCATATTTTTTATCTTGCCTGTCTCAGCCCTGCCCTCAGAATTCTGAGACCTGTCGCATGCGAGGCTGCAAGATGCTGCCAGTCTCATCATAAATGCAATCATAGACATATTTGACTACTCGGCAAACCAGATAAACTTTGGCATCCGACCAACATGAACCAACATGAACCAACCATTTAGAGCGCTTAAATCCTGTCAGCCTCCGCCTCCAGTCTCTGAAGGCATCAATGGTTCCCTCGCGGCAAAGATGGGAACTACTCCAGCGTGACAGTGATTCAGAGCAATGATGAATATATACTCCTGAAAATACAATAAGAAATCCGAGTTGACATGTCGTGAATGATGAATCGCATTTTCATGGCGGCTTTCTCATTTCTCAGTGTCTTTCTGCACTTCTTGCTGCCCCATGACCAATTATTGGTGCCCCCCCCACCCCCGAAATCAGCCACCGAAACCGCCTGGCAAAGGGCGGAAGGCAGTTGCACGACCGTGGCGAGGATGAATGAAAACAAGAGCACGACCTGAGGGCGCTGCTCATTCCGGTTCCGGCCATTTGTCCAAAAACCCCATCGAATTCCCATGATTAAATATATGATTCCATGATATTGGTTAATTTATCATCATTTTCTCGTCATATCTCCCTATGGCCAAAATCGGGGAAGACATTTTGAAACACGACATTTTGTAACACGGATTCTCACCTCATTTTCAGACACACCATCGCCCGGACCTGGACCTGGACTGGGCCTAGTTCCAACATGTTCCAACATCCACCGAGGGCACCACGAGCACGTCCATCCTGGGCCGTGCTCGTGCTCGTTTGTGGCAAAGGTGAAATCTCGTGGAGATCATGCTCACGGCATCGTCAGAAGAACGTCTTAATTTTTGAAATCATATTAAGATATATTAGATAAAACTAATGCTGCCTTTACAATCCTTTACATATATACAGTATCACATAGTCGTCATTCCCGGCACAATATATTACCATCATGCTCAGACTGTAACATAGTACGAGTACTATACACCTGCAGCCGTCATGTTTGCCGCAAGATTCACTTTTGGTGGTCTCAATTCAATTCATCCCTGAGTCCAGAGCTCGTCACTGTCCGTCACTCTGCTGAACTTCATCCCACACGGGTATTTTCGATATAAAAAAGCAACCCCGAAAAAAAGATAGAAAAATAAATTCTTGTATAAGTAAATTCTTAAGTACTTTTTTGTAGTGTTTTATACTTTTCGATTTTTTTGGCCGGGCCATGAATGACGGAGAAAAGAACGACGTTTTTTCACACCGAAAAACGGAAGTTGCTGAGAGATCCAACATGAAGAGATCCCAAGAGAAGTCCTGAAGTCCAGGTCGCAAGTAGCCTCAAAGCTCGGTGCCGTCAACCCGCGTGAAATTGAAACGGCAACAGAGCTTTGCCGTTCATATATCTGGTCATTAACAAACACTTCAAAGAAAAAGCAGACTCACATATGTAACTATCAATATGTCATGCCATATGCTGGTATACCCAACTGCGTGGTTCTCTTGTTTGAAACACATTCCATGGTATATGATGAGATATTCTACAATCCTACAAACATGAGCAGAAACGTGACAAATAGTGAGAGACTAAGACTCCAGTAACAACTGATGGAGTCATCGTCTGTCTATTAGACGCTTGGAACTTCGGGGCTAGCCAATACAGACAGTTGCAGGGTTACATCCTCTTCGTTACAACAGGTCAGTGCACTCAACACGTCTACGACGAGTACATCGGCAGTCTTCATGTTTCCAACTCACCGACCGCTGTAGTTAGTTGAGGTTCAAGCATGTTTTAGCATGATTTTGCTGTGTTTTATCTTATTTCCACCTCTCCATGCGCATAAAAATAGCTATATACAGTAGTTGGAAGGCTACCAAACCTGGAGACCAAGAAGATTCGCTGGGAAGTTTCAGGCGATTCTCGTTGAATACGCTGGGATCTTGATCAAGAAACTAAGCCTCCGGGCCGAAGATAATCTCCATCACCTTAGCAAAACTTGGCGTCCACAAACTGGGTAGATGAATCAATTGCGAATATATCTATCATATATATATATATATATTAACAATTGATATGATATAAAGAAAACATGTGAATTAATACATACAATTTTACATCTACACTATTTCATGTATATGCTGTTCGTACAAGCCAGTGACAAATATTGTATCATTTTGTCAAGAGAGTGGGAACGCACGGATTGACAGCATGTCTGGCTGGCTGGGTGTGACGCACAAACGAATAAACGAATAAACATGAATAAACGAATAAACAAACGCCTGGATGCATGGATGGATGGATAGATGGATGGATGGGAAAGTATCAATAATAAATGCACAAACAACTGAGCAAAGCACCCTCACGTGAACAATGCAAACACCATAGCAAAGGCGGTCAGCAGTCCGCCTCTACACTTGAGCAGCTGATCACAATTGTGATGTCCGATCATAATCGTGATGTCCGAGGTCCCTTTAACTTAAAATGACTTACACCTGTTGATTTGTCTACTATTGTTTTTCCATGTTTCTTCAGTTGGAGTCAATGATGGTCACTGAGTCAATGTCACACTGTGGAGGTTGGAGTCTTACTCTTCGGTCTTAAACATCTTAAACAATCAACATGACCGAAAACCTGGAAAGCACGGAAAATGGCTTGCGAATATATAGTGAATAATCCCATCCCCGGTTCATATTCCACAGCTCCATAGTTGTTGGTCCCAGTAATGTGGTGACGCATCCCCGCCCTACATCCACCATGGCACACCACGGCCTGGGAGGTCTCCTTCCTATCACCCCAGGATCTGGATCATCTCGGCCTTCGTTTTGCCCCCGGCAGTTATCCATGGAAAAAGAACAGCCCAGCTCTTCAAAATGCCGAGCTGTTCAAAATGCTCACAGTCTTGAGAAAATGGATTAACATCTATTTAGAAAACGGATGATACAACAGACTATATAAAATGGTGTCCTTCTTTCTGTTGCAGCTTTCCTTTCCTGCCTTTGGCTTGCTGTTCGCTGAAAATCAAGTGAAGTTGACACTAGCTTGCAAGTAAGTACCTTTGCGGCAACTCAAAGATTCATGGTTTTTGGGCGCAATTTAGCTGCTTCGAAGCTCTCCATCCTTGATTCCATGGCGGTATGGAAGAATAGTGTTCTTGGAACAGCTTTCATCCTGGAGTCATTCGTGCTCAACCACATATCTGTCATCCAATTCTGAGCCTTCACAGAGTTGAGCAACTGCCACACCCAGCCTGCAGCCAAAACAGTGGTACGTGGTTGAACCGGGGTTTCCGGAGGATTTGTCAACCCTGAGGTGATCATGCAGCTATGCCTGGAAAAAAGAGAGCGGGTCGCCATAAAGGGTGGAGTTGTGAAAGGTTTGATTCAGCAAGGTTTTTGCACCTATCATGCATGAATTGGTGTGGATATGAGATGGTCATGCTACATTTCAAACAAGACATTTCAAACCATAATGTAATCTTACTAGAAACTTGCTTTCTTCAATGATTTTGACACTGTCCTTTGACGATTAATAGGACACTACTGGCCAAAATAGTGCATTTTCTGAAGGGATGTTGTCTCTTTCAATCAATGCTTTGTTCTTTTGGTTTGCATTTTCGAAAAGGGCAGCAACATGACTTATATACAAGCATCTTGATGACTGCAGTGAATTTTGCATTGCACTGCTGCACACAGTGCCATATATATATATATAATAGTGTATTTGACAAATCTACTAGATGTTTAACAAACGGTTCTGCTTCTCTAAAAATATGTTTTTTGTACTGAACAGAAATTAGTGCAATTTCCAGCTGCAAATTCTGCATTTTGTGAAATGTGTTCTACATCCTTTCATGCTGCTCATGACTGCTTTTCAAAAAATATTCAACATGTACTTCTTCAGGGGACAACTTCAACTACAGCTGAATCTAGACCTTTTTTCCCAGGCATCATCCATATCTTGTCTTCAAGGGTTGCAGTGTTGCAGCAGCATTGCCTTTTTGAAAATAGCAACACATTTGCAGGGAAACAGTACAGTTTGTGCATGAAAACGCAGCTTGGGACATGCACTGCTTGAAAAGAACCATGCTTTCTGCAATAATTTGTGTACTGTACCTTTCCGAAAATGTAAAACAATGCAAGCACATGCTTGAAAAGATTTATTGCATGCTCTGCAGAATTGCTGCCTTTTCAAAGGATTTAATGGGTTTGCTTGAACAAAAACTGGTTGTACTCCCCATGTAT
The DNA here is from genome assembly GCA_003297045.1 of Symbiodinium sp. clade C Y103. Taxonomy (NCBI): domain Eukaryota; class Dinophyceae; order Suessiales; family Symbiodiniaceae; genus Cladocopium; species Cladocopium sp. clade C. The sequence continues at coordinate 81,501 of BGPT01002266.1, read as the reverse complement.
AGGTCGTACACTTCCTGCACAGGGTATTGCATCCTTGAATGGGCATTTTGCTATTTTTTTTAGGAGTGGTGCCTGATAAGTGGGAAGAGGAAGAATTCAGTTTGCAAATGAACATTGTTATATATTTCAATTTCAACCATGCATTTTGTTAGAAAGCCTATTACATCATAGACGAAGGTTTTCCAAGGTGTAGTGCATGATTGCAAGCATGTTGTTTCTCTCAACCTATTACATTGTGCACTGAAAGGTTGAACCTTTAAAATGAATATGTCTGTTCAAAGGAAGGCCACCCATTCCTTCAAGAAATGCTGTATTTGTGGAATCAAGAGTTGCTAAAAAGAATAACGTGGCATTCTGCAAAATAGAGTCTGCTCCTCCAAAGGAAAACAGCATCCTTCGTTAAAGGAATCTTGTCCTGAGAGATACAGTATTGCCTTTTTGAAGGAGTATAGTATACACTTTGAGACAATTGTACAACAAAGTGTTGCTTAAACAATGCAGTTTTGTAAAATAGGTGGTTCCCTTTTTCTCTAGGTTTCTCCAGGCTTGAAGAATAGGAGCCAAACTTTTAAACACGAGGAGCCAAAACCTCAGCATAACAAAAACATCAGTCCAATGGAGTGCCTGAAGAAATGGGTCATAGAACTGTTTTGCTTGTATGTTTTCTCTTATGGCCCAGTAGCCAAGATTAGCAACTCAATGAAGGCATCAATATAAAATGTGGAGGGGTGAAAGCTGTGCCAATGGATGTCTGTCAGGGTGAAGATTTCTTCCAAGAGCCCAAGCATCAAGAAAACAAAAAAAAGAACAAAACGATGGGAAGCTGACATTGTTGGACTGACAAAATGGCAAAAACCTCAAGAACACCCAAAAAATACACAAAACACAAAAAGATACAACAAGTTTAGACCCATGGAGAGGGTCTGAGGACAAGCTGGACATGGGACATGGGGTGAAACTTGTTTTTTTGTGCTTAAGGTTTGATGCATTCCAAGTTGATCATATCTTTTTGCAGAGGAGCAAATGAATGAATTATAACCAGAAAGTCAAAAAAACACTCGTTTCTACAATATGCACGTCTCCACCCCCCATGGGAACTTCTTCTGAAAAAAAATGGTCTATGGATGCTATCGTCCCCAAAAACCGGGACTCTGAGATCCCACGCAGCACACGGCTGCACAGGTACCACAATAAGCTTACCTGAGCACACGGGGCTCTGAGTCCCTGAGCAAAGTCATCAATTGGGTGAGTCTGAAAATGGTGGATTTACCTCCGATTCATGACAACTTTTATTGGGAAAATGAGGTCGTAAGTCATCAAATTTTTGGTTGCTTATGTTTAGACAAACCTAGTTGTCCCAAAGGTCCGAAAAGTTAGTCTGGAGAACTCTGATGCAAGGCAAACACATCAACTAATAGCATGCCAATACAGGACATTTGGATACATTTGATTCGGAATGTGAGCATATTTCATTCAATCATCAAAAAACAAGGGTGAACGGTGGTGATCCAAAATAAGAATAGAACAAACATCAAACATATCTGTAGGAAGTAAGGTGTGACCAGCTGCACCGAGGCTTCCGCCATGAACACATCTGATGGGGATCCTGCGACCTACCACGAGTGTGCTTTGGAAGAGCGCAGGCACTTCTCCCAAAATAGCAGAGTGCTCTGTCAATAAAATACAGCAATCCCTTTAAGAGAATCTCCTTTGATATATGCCATGTACAGAATTACTTTGAAATCAGAAATACCTTTAAATAAGGAATAGTGTTGTAAAACACTCTCTGCAATGTCCCTCTTAAGAACAGGAATACATAGTTTCGTCAAGTCCAAGAAAGTCTAGCAATACTTCAACACAACACCCTCAATCCTCCAATATGTCTGATGCAGTCCTACCTTAAAAACAATGATGCTTCTGAAAGAGCAATACTCTTATATTAAGAGTTAAAGAGTATTAAAAGTGTGGTGCTCCTGCAACGAAGTGCGGCATCAAGAGGCAAAAAATGTTTCTTTTGTTCAATGCAATATACCTTCAAGACACTACGTATAGCATTACATATAGAGAAACCCCTCAGTCCTCCAATACATGTCTTATGCAGTACTGTATTCCGTCAAGAAAGTGTAACATTACTGAAAGATAAATCCCCAGACTTATGTTCGATGCACTGCCATTTTAAGCGGTACTGTAGTATTTCCTAAAAAGCAATACTTCTCAATTCTCAAAAAGTCTGTTTTTTCCGTCAGAAAGTGTTGTATTACAGGGTGCATAACAGGAGTTATTTGAATATGTTTGAAGTATTCCTTGAAAAAAAGGAGTGCGTTACCTGAACAAAGAAGCCTTCAATATAAACCGTGTCTTCTCGCAACAGCTGTTGCCCTGATTATGTTGTCTCTGGACTTGCAAACCCCTCACTTCAGCTCAATGGATACCTCCATTGCCACAACAGCTGCGAAGGTAAACGTCGAGAAGACCTCATTCATTGAGTGCGCAGTTCCCCTGCTGATGACGACGGCAACGATGAATAAAATCACCTAAATGGAGATGAGAGATCATGGGATATTAGAATTGTACAGGAGTGTCCTCAATTGATGTATTTAAACTAGACCATACAATATATGTATATATATATATACATACATAATACATACATATGTATGATCAATGATGTAACCACTCTAACCTCAAATCCCGATAGGTAATTGGATATGATATGATTTGATGGAACGATGATTCTTCTGAAACAGAGTTGATATTGTCATCTGTCAACAGAGATGGTGATGCTGCTACCCAGAAGCCCTTGACAAAAACTCTGCGCCAATGGCTTTGCAACATCCCTCTGTGCTCCTGACATTTGGCACTTGTGGAAAGTAGTGCCTGGAGGGCGGGTGACATCTATCCACTCTACCTCCAGCACCAACAGTGCTTTCGAATGACTTCAGACAACAATAACAACTCTGACTAGGTTCCAAGTCATTAATATAGCTATTCCACGGTCTTCACAAGAATTCGCAGCAAAATCGCACCAGTAGAGAATGGACATGACGCAGCCATACCTACTAGAATCATCTAGAATCCTCTGGGCCAATATGGGCCAATTTTGGTTTGAGTGTCGGCGTTTATTCCCCACAGCCATTTTCAGCCATCAACCTGGAGTTGGTCAGCCTTGATGTATGCCACAATAGAACTGCAAGAGCTACCACCTGAAAAATGCAGAACACCGACTGCAACTCACTACAACTCTGCATGTGGAGAGGGGAAAGATCCAAAAATGCAGTAGGTCCGAGTAGGTAATTACATAGTACACTGTGACATCATGACTGCAACTAGGACGCGCACATTGTCTCCAGGCCTCAATAGGAACAGCAACAAACAGAAGATATGACCAGAACATTGGAGCGCATACTGGTCATTCAAAACCCCAGGGTTACTATCAAGAGGGCTACTATTCAATGAAGTTGCCCTGACACCCTGACATTCTGAAAAATTAGGAAAACTTCCAAAACATACCCCAAATGATTCGAAAAATTTCCAAAACATTCCAAACACTTCCAACAACAGTTCAAAACAGATTCAAAAAAGCTCAAAAACATCCCAAAAAAATAAAAAAAAAAAACACTAGCCCAAAAGTACCGAATCAGTCCAAAAAAGTCCAAGTCATTCCCAAAAAATCCAAATCATTCCAAAAAAAAATCATCGTTCCAAAAAATCCAAATCATTCCAACAAATCCAAATCATTCCAAAAAATCCAAATCATTCAGAAAACAAATCATTCAAAAAACATTCAAAAAAAAACAAACAAGATGCAGCCCACGAACCCGAATGCTCACACGAACCTTCTTGACAGTCCTGACATGACACTCTTGGGGAGACACTCCTGGGAGACACTCTTGGGAGACACTCTTGGCATGACACTCCTGGAAGACACCCTGGGCATGACACTCTTGGCATGACACTCTTGGCATGGCATTCTTGGGAAGACACTCTTGAGAAGACACTCTTGGCATGACACTCTTGGCATGACACTCTTGGGAAANCATTCTTGGGAAGACACTCTTGAGAAGACACTCTTGGCATGACACTCTTGGCATGACACTCTTGGGAAAAGACTCCTAGGAGACAATCTTGGGAGACACCCTTGGCATGACACACTTGGGAAGACACTCTTGGGAAATACTCCTGGCATGAAACTCTTGGAAGGCACTCCTGGGAGACACACTTGGGAGACACTCTTGG
>BGPT01002266.1:44047-76318 GCA_003297045.1 Symbiodinium sp. clade C Y103 | reverse complement strand
GCTGCGCCTGCCACGAAAAACGTATGTCAACTTTTGAAAACGTCGCGAAAGTATTGCGCCTGCCACACAAAACGACTTTCGACACGTCATGAAACACGTCTGGAATGTCACAAAGTGCCACGCCTACGCCTGCCACACGAAATGATGTTTCGACACGTCTAAAAAGTCCAAAAATGACCTCCTTTGTAGCTTCCCCCATAGACACGGCCATAGCGTCCTACCGCGAACGGTTGCGGACGGTTGCGAACGGTTGCGAACGGTTGCGAACGGTTGCGGACGGTTGCGCAACGTCTGGCGAACACACCCTCAACCCCCAAACCCCCAGAGTGAAACGGGAACCCTTGCTACGCATTCGGGAAAAAACACTATCCCCAAAGTACCGAATCATTCCAAAAAAGTCCAAGTCATTCCAACAAATCCGAATCATTCCAAAAAAAGAATATTCCAAAAAAATCCAAATCATTCCAAAAAAATCCGAATCATTCAAAAAAAATAGATCCCAACAAATCCAGGAGTTCCAAATCCTAAACTTCGAAAAAATCTGAATCATTCCAAAACATTCCAAAACATACCAAACTAAACTCAGATATTAAAAGGATTTTTTTTGAATGTTTTTGAATGTTGGTCTGACATCAGAAATTGAGTGACTATAGTACCCCTGTTGAATGGTGCCCCTGTCCTCATTAAAGAACTGGATAGGATCTGTAAGCTAGACTATGGCTAGCCAAATCGCGATGGCCAAATCGTGATCGTCCCCATATCCCTGAGCAAGTCACAAGTCCAGGTGCAGAATCAATGGTGATGGCACCTGATTTCCCCGACCGTTTAGCGTCAATCCAAGGGTTCTGATCATGTCACTGAAATGGGTCGGAATCGAACCGATCAAGACCACACGCTCTTTCAAATGGGCATTTTTTTGCTGGGAGAAAGGATCTAGGTAGGAGCCGGAGCCATAGCAAGACTACAAAGGGTTGGTAAATGAAACTGTTCAGTCTTCCGTGGTTGCCAAGTCACGCATTCACGCAGGCACTGTTTGTTCTATTGAAAAGCCTTCCAATCTCAGGAGGATACACAAGGTCCATGTACTCGGCCATGAACAACGCAAGCTGGTAGTGATCTGGCTGCAAACACAATTCAATAGACGAATAAGCTTGGGCACTACATCAACTCGTTCATAAAGTTTTTCGGCAAAGATGTCGAAAAGAATACCCCGACATCTTCCAAACCATGGTAGAGTGGGACTTGCAACCCATATCATACTGCCAAACCAGCACCGTACAAAGTCATATGACATACTGTATGTGTTTCACATTGTTTCACCATGTGTCCCTCTTGCATCAACTTGCGAGGTCACACGCCAGGGACCCTTTGGCCTCGCCAAGTACCACAAGCAGGTCATAAGGAACAACAAACCCTGGCGCAAAAATATCGTGGCTATTGTTGGTGAAGGTTCGGAAAATTATATAAGAAAAAAGTACTTGGGAAATTGACAACAAATATGTAAAAAATAAGCGTAACCAGAAGCATTGTGATAAGACGTTGCATGAAATGCATGAGCATGTCTCAAAACAAGCACCGAGGCATACCTGGGCAACATGACTCTGCTACACTGTGTCAAGGCAGGGGTTCAGACGGGTTCAGATGCGTGACACCAAATTTATCGGAAATGCCGCCCGAATCTGAGCAATGTTCGAACCCCTCTGTCACCCCTTCACAGTGGTTTGTTGATAGGGTTCCCACAATAGGCAAGAATGGTCCCCAATGAACCAATATCTAATCAACAAAATAAGTGGTCGCTCATCTGATTTGAGTGTCCACACCATGGACTTTGACAGCAATCGGTCTCCAACCAAACCTCAGGGCTCGTTTGAAGAAATCAGGCAGATCAGATGAACGGAAAGGATGAGGCGAGTTTTCGATAGCCCGGCTTCCTTTGAGTGAGAACCCAATTCTCAGAAAATCTGTTGGATTCTTTCCCCTTTTAGGAGCAGCTGCAAAAGCATAAAAGTATATTATATATCTATGATAAAGAACATGTAAATCAACATGTGGGTATCTGTTGGGATGGGCAAACATCACACCTCACATGTTCCTGGGGGAACACTTTGGCAACTCCACAGCATTGCACAGCCATCACCAAGAGGCTGCAGGCAAGAAAAGTCAGCAACGCGGAACGAAGCATATCCTGCCACCATGATGCTGCCAGGGCGCAGCTATTGTGAAGCCCCATAAGTATCCATAAGTTGGGATACAACATGATACAACCTCAATAAAGTCATGGCCATACACTCCACTTTAAAGAACCCAAGATCCACAGTGCCTTGAGCCATAGCACATTCTCTTACTCTCTGGGTATGTCTGAAAATGGGATACACCATGGGACCATGGTATACATACTCCCTATATGGCAGTGTCAGTGGGAAAACGGTTAGGACATAGACTATAGACCAATGGAATGGAGGGTACGCCACTTTCCATCAGGTGAACGTGGCGGTAAAAGTCCGCTGCTAAATGCGCATGTTCATCCCATAAAACATGGTACTTGTGGTACTGGTATTGATCCATATATCTGACCAATGCATTTATGAAGATGACACGATACTGAACCGAATTAGTTGCCACACAATTAGATTGCAATTGGCAAATCGCTTGTTTGTTTAAGGGTGGCCATACATCGGATGTTCAAGACATATCAATGCACCTGCTTTAGCCACCGAGTGTGCTGCATTTTCCAGCTTATCCCGAATATGGCTGGCCTGTTCCACATAGTTTCCAGCAAAGTCCAAAGGTGGAAAGGCCTCATATAATCAGGCTTTGTCGTCCAATCGAATGACGTGAGGGGTCGGGTTTGTTGTCAAATAATGTTGTCGTCAAATGATGTCTAAGGGACAATGGTTTTGCTGTTTTCTTCCTCTAATTCATCATTTGTGGAAAGTCCCAAAAGTTTCAGACGTGGATCATCATATATCTGGTTTCTCTAGTTTCTCATGGGATCCCTGCTTCTCTGTGCAGCTCGGTGATCTCTTTTGAGCCACACCAGGTGGTCTGAAAACAGGGTACCCCCTTAATCATTCATTCATGTTCCGTTGATTCATCACCATTTTCTCTATTAAATTGGCAATATTTTTTGCGGGGTATACGGTATACGGTATACCCGGTATACTGTATACCCAATGGTCAGACACACCCCCAACATTCCCTGGTCAAAGTCGAAGCCCGAGCTTTGTGCAAGCAACAAATCTGCAAATCCCCAGATCGGAGTACAGGTGTGATGCGTGCCTGATAACCATGAATTCTGGCATTGCAGCGAGTTTGGTAGGGAATTTTTCGGTGAAGGGAGGCAAATTCCTGATGTGGATTCATGTTCTAATTATCTCCTAAGTCTGCAACCGTGTTGTCCAGAAATGGTGTTGGACATGCGAATTGCCCCAAGATTCCATGAAGTTCAGCCGAGTAACGCAATGACTTGTAACTGTAAATTGCGGCATCCATATAGATGCAACATTGTGGTTCTTTATTTGGGTTGCATTGTAACCCCTACTTCCACGAAGAGAGCGACATCATCGTGTAAGAGGGCACCAAGAAAATCTTAGGAGCACACACTGTCATCACTTTTCAAGTGCAGCATCAGCACAGTTTGTTGGATAAGGGTTGGTTGAAAACCAACAAATGAGCCGCCGTCATTTCTTCTGGCCTTGCTCGAGAATACGGTGTATCATTTTTTGAAAGCCAATTGCTTGGCAGTGTTTGGGACGAATCACAAATCTGCATAATCAAACTTGCACAAATACAGGCAAACCTGTCTCAAGCTAAGGTCAAAATTGTATACCCGTGATTACCCCTGCTAAATGACATTTCGCAACCTCATCAACCTTGTGCACGAACGGATGGCAGCTCTCGATAAACATTACCCAATGGAAACCAGCAGGGCCAGGAGAAGCAAAAGCAGCAGAGCAGGTCGCAGAACCACCAGCATCACAATGAAGGCAACAGCAAGATCATGACTGCAATAAAAGACATAAACAAACATAAACAAACTACACTGTTCACAGCATGACTTGATGGTGTTCGGACACATTGTGTTTTGAGAGGGGTTGTATCGTTGTATCCCTCATGCCAGCCTGTTTCCTACGGTCCTTTTGGACTTGGTCCAGCAGGCATCGCGACTTGATCTCTAGGGCTATCGCTAATTGCGTTGATTTTAGAAATTATGTCGGCCTGGGAGGCTGTAATAACATGTCATTGGAAAAACAAACAAAGGAACTAGGAACAGTCCTTTTTCAGCAAGGCAAAGCACAGTTTTAAAGAAACACATGCCAAAATCATGCGCACCAAAAACAGCTCAAACAAAAATACCTCCAATGTTGGAAGGTACATTTGGCTATGATGTTAACATCTCTAGTGTCTTCGTAGGCAAACCTCAAACGGCTTGGATCAACACTGATGGATCCCGGCTGAGTCTCCGGCAGCGCAGGGCCTAATGGCAATTCGCGCGGATACGAAGGTGGGGCAGTCCGTTCAGTCTTGCCTGTGCTCTCTTCAGATCTTGTGGCTTCCAAACAAGATGGGACCAACATGACCTAACCATACCTATGTTGGATTCAACTGACACGAATGATACAAATGAACACAAATGAATACAAATGCAAACATGCAAAAAACAATGGGATCACAAGCAACTAGAAATTTTGGTTGTCCGAAGACTTGACCTCTGGGTGGCCCACCTGAAGTTGAAATTTGATGGTCTACTGTAGTGAAGCAAGGAAACCCACAGGTGAGCTTTTTGATCCCAAACCTCGTCACCAGTTCCACTGATTCCAATCTGATTGCTTTGGATAGAAGTGGCCAAACCTTCGAAATCAAAAGGCAACTCATGCTCTCTTGATTTTTCGCGGCAATTCCTACGTTCCATCCCGATCTTTTGTCTCAAAACGGGGAACAAGGACCCTCAGCAATTCTGATGGATCACCATGACGAGGCAACGCCCATCCCTTACGGTGCACCTCAGAAGACCAGGTGCAGAGGCGCGCATCAATGCGTGGCTGAACCTTCAACCTGAGTGCATCAAGGCGTGCATTCATGATGTCATCCATGATATCCATGTGTGCTAGGGGCTGCCAGGGTCAAGTTGCATAGGATTCACATAAAATTCATGGCTTATGGTCATCCCTCATTGGGAATCCAATCATAATGAGTGTATAAATCCTTATAAATCCCTGTTGATGGATTGATGACCATACCGTCCCATACCCCACTGTGGGAAACCAGCCTCTCTTTTGACCATGGAACATACGTAGTGTTTCAATACTGGGGAGTGCAGAGGGCACCCAGGAGTTGGGATGTAAACCTGATGTAACCCTGTATTGATGATTAGCCACTTTCTAAGTGGAACTGCCTGGAACCAGTAGGACCAGGAGCAGGATTCGTCGACATGGAGTAAGCGGACTGTTTAACAGTTGAAGAATGCATTTTTTTGAAGAGGTTCAGGTTGTGTCCCCTATTTTGTTTCAGGGGCCCCTCAAATAGGCAGTAAACAAAATTCTTCAAATCACAGCTTCAAGGTGGTCCTGTTGCGAGCTCAGCTGGTTGCTGTTCATGTTGGTGGAACTCTGAGACACGGGAGTTGCTGTTGCTGCACCGCAAAGCCCAGTTGCTTCGCCCGTGCTGAGCAACACGGCAGGAATGGAATAGTTGGTATCCTGCAGAGTCCAATGAGTGCCAAATAAGATTGACAATAGTGGAATATAGTGGATAGATATGTAAAAGTATGTATCTATGGATGTACATATATGGATGTACATAATGCACAGAGAAAAAACGAACACGGTGTATAAGCAGGACCTCAAAATAGGAAAATGGGTTCATTTCCATAAGAATATGGAGACAAGTCTTGTAATCAATTGTGAAACAAGTTCCTGTGGCCATCTGCAACAGACGTTACGACGTTGTTCCAACGATATCAAATGCATGAAGCATCGTGAAGCTATGTGCAGCGATAAGTTCATTGTATCTAAGAACTATGCATTGTGTGTTCTATTTGTTTGATGTATTGTTGGATTGAAGGTTGTAAGTTTCACAGAAGTAATATTTGCACGATTGGATGTGTTGGGGACATAGTGTCTGTCAGCAGGCGTGAATTCATGAGTCACGTTTTTTCAATGCAGTCTGCTCGCTGTTTCACTGGCTTCAAAGCCCGGCTAGTGTATGAATTGCCCCAAAGTCATTGCAAACATCAAATATATTCAAATATCATTAATATCGTATACAACAGTTCAGATAGTTCAGAATCTTGAAGATATTTTGAAAGTTGTTGGAAGATGTCACGTTTACGCCATGGCCGCAGCAGCTTCACCTCCGCAAAGCGCTGCATAAAAGTAGCCGTGAAGCCACTCCTGGGCCGCGATGGAGGATCCAGCCCCAAGAAATCATTGGGAAAATGTCATCGATGTTAACCCCATCCTGGAAAGACTTCTCTATCTTTTTGGGGTTAACATCAATGATGTCAAAGATAGTGGCTCTTACCTACTCGTACTCATCACTTTCCGACTCAAAGTGCAGGGAGCTGCTGTTTTGAACATGCTCTCAAGATCCAATGATCACTTCTAGATCATTTCCTTGACCCAGTCCCCCAGAAGTCTCCTTGTTTCTGGCAAATCAAATATGGCTCTCTGAGTGTCTGGACCCACCGGAGCTAGTCTCAACCACTTTCTCAGCAGCCTTCAATGAGGGAACGTCAACTAGTACGAAGAGCAAACAAGCTCAGAAACAGCATTGAGGGAACAAAATGACAAAACGACATCAAACGACCATAGATTGACAAACTGGTCCAGAAAAAAAAGTTGACACATATATTATATCTAAAAACACCAAGCATGAAGGATGTACGATTCGAAAATCATGGTGTCTTGTTCTGTGTCCGACTACATGGCTTCGGACAGGTAAAGCGCTGGCCTGCTCGCTAAGCATTGCCATGTCCAAACAGCTGGCCTTGCGGTGAACTGAGGAGATTCGTAGCTGAGCTCCAGTTGGGTGTGTCTGAGAATGGGGGATTTACATCGATTTACCGACAGAATGGCAGTTTTGATGAACATCTGATGATAGAATGCGATTTCATTCAATGCATAATTTTCAAACAAGTTCCGTTGGAAGTGAACTCATGTGATTTCCGGTTGAAACATTTCTACAATAAAGGGCTTGGTCCAAGGTACCCTCCACGGAGAAGAAGCGACACCTCAAAGTTCCCAGGGCACATGACGGAGAAGTCACTAAGAACGTATATGGTATGTTTAAAAGACATTAAAAGACTATTCAATCTGACTCTCTATCATCACAAAGAATTAGAATAAACATGGCAAAGCCGAGAACACATTGCTATTTCAGCAAGTGTCGTGTCATTTATACTGCAGGCATTGCAGATCTGGAAGGGGGAATTGTCCACAGGAGACTATTCATAATCATGAGCTGGTAGACATTGATACCTTCGACACTGGTAGTTTTGAAAAGTTTCGGTTTGGAAAAGGGGTCTGTCTAGAAATAGGTACCCCCTAGGTCAATTGATTGATCATCTTGCTCCTGTAATTATGTATATAATATTGTATGTATGCACATGTATATATAATTATATATATGATATATATATATAGAGAGTGGGCGTGCACACCATTTTCTGATACCTAAATGTGATGTCATCTTGCAAAGTCTTCAACCTCTGCGAAAAAGTCCTGGGCCCCCACTGACAGGGCAGTGAAGAGAGGGTCATGCAAAATGCCACAGGACCAGGTGCAAAATTCAGCGAAGCCTGCAAATTTGCTGCGGGAGAAGAGACATGAACAGCCAAGTGCACAATTTTACAGGCTTCGCATAATTCTGAACAGCATTAAACAGCCAAGTGTGGAGGGATGTGGACCCAGCGCCCAGCCTTTTGGCAATCCTGGTTTGCGATAGATGGGAAACCTTGCCATGTGGTAGACCTAAGCAGGAAGCAGGAAGCCGTGTCATGATCGGGCGCCATGTTTTGGAGAGAGCGTAGTAGTAGTGGTGGTAGTGGTAGTGGTGGTAGTAGTAGTAGTAGTAGTAGTAGTAGCAGTAGTAGCAGTAGTAGTAGTAGTAGTCTTTTTGCAGTGACGTTATTAGGAAAGGTCTTCCAAATGGGTCACGATTCTTGCTCTTTTCCACAAAACAATCGAACCTGTATTTAAGTGAACCAGTGATTCTTGATATTTTGTCGATTCACAGTTTTTCTGGGTTCCCTTGGTATGGTCTTGGGTCTTACGTTGATCAAAATTGCACTGGGCAATTTGCTTTGGTGGCTTGACATGGAGCGCACCCTTGAAATTTCAACGCTGCAAATAATCACCCACTTTTAGGACAGAAAGTAAACATGGTTTGGCATGTTTCTCCTCCACAGCCTGCTTTGTGATTTAATGAAACACAACTCTCTGGACTTTCACTGATTTGACGCTCTCGAATTCGCATTTGACAATGACCTTTGACATCTTGGAATGGTTTGGTTAAGAAGCAGCTGAACTTAGCCATGAGCAGGTTTGTGTGTGTGTGTGTCTGGCAAAGCCCAAAACTGAACATACCGCCTGAATGGAAGCTACCGTTCCCTTTAATTTTCCGAGTGGTCTGAGAAAGAAGTGAAAAATCCAAAAACATCCCTGGCATGCTTCTCGAATAGTCACTGGGGAAATAACCGAAACAACAAATTTTCCGAACAAGCAAATGTTTGATCACTCAAACAGCGCTATTTGCTGAGCTTATAGATCAATTTCCTTTAACTTCTGGCTGGCAAATCAGAGTACCAGCAGTGCTGCGACTATGCCTATGCGATTTGGAAGGTTTTGCAAAGCTGTTTTGAAACCTTCTGGCTGAAACCACTCCAGTACAATCACCAGGGATGACCAAGTTACTTGTTCAAAGGATTGGTTTCAGTGAACATCCAGAGGAAACCAAGGTTTTGATCCGCAAATCAAGGAGGCTTCCTTGGGGTTTTGCATCAACGGATTCTGGGACGAGTTTTAAACATCGAGGCCTTAAGTCATATGATGTCAATTGGATAGGAATTGAGAAGTTGCTCGATTTATAGCCAATGAGTGCAGGTCATGGAACCACATTTCAAAGGGTCTTCCAAGTAAATCTACCGGATAAATCCGGATAATCTACCTCCTCTGCATGCGCAGGATGGTGATTTGGCACAGGGGGGAAGGGTAAAAGTGCCTACGTGTCTCAAGTGTATCGAAATCATCGGATCAGTGCGGCCCGCCAAATAGACCGCTGGATGTTGGCGCTTGGTGCAATTCAGAGCTGCAGCTCATGACTGACAGTGACTACCTTTAGTTCTTGCTGATTTCCTGTGGACATTTGGAATTCATTTAGGTTCCCAATCTTAACACTTAAGTCATCACTGAAGTCATCACTTAAGTCACCACTTAGTCATGTCACTCTTGCATCCTGTTCCAACACCCAAACAACGTCTGTGAATTTCGGCCAAACCAAGGCAGCCAGGTGCACGGACAACCAAGGCGACAGTTGCCACTAGTCGTAAACAGCATGGCAAGGATCTGCCAGCCTAGCAGGGCCATTGGCCATGGGGATGGAGATATTTTGAGTCTTGGACTGGCAGTGAACTTTCTAGTCCTGGAATGTTCTGGAGCCTGAGGGACTACACCACCTGAAGGATAACAAGATTTGGACTCTGCACTTCCAAGGCACCTGGTATGGCTACAACGGACTAGCTCGATGCAAGATTGTTTGTGGTCTATGCGGCAGTTCACTGCCCCAAGAAATCCCAAAAGTAGATTGCTAGAGGGCAGTTAAACCCCAGAAACCCAGCCATAAACCCAGAAACGGAGTTGAGAAGTGGACTGTTCAATGAATTCGCTGATTTTGGAAGTTCAGGAACAGTGCACCAAAAACTGCCAGTCTTTTTTGGAAGTCCAACAGTGCACGCTGCCATGCTCCTGTCCCGGTGAAGTCTTTGTCCAACAGATCAAACCTTGCTGCCACCACATCTGATGATATCAGGCATGCCAGGAAAGCGAAAGCTGAAATGGCGTCAATTTACGAGTGCCGAGTGTCGCGTTTCCCAGGTAGAAGATGTCAGTGGTACTGAGATGCAATTCGATTCTTTATAGCACTTCAAATCTTATGACAGACACACCTTGAAGGAATATTGTTTAGATTTTTTTGCCTCAGCTGACATCAAAACATGCCAAGGCAAATGCATTTTCTTGTAATATGTGTTTGAGCCAGATACAGTGTAATTTTGCAAAATACATTATCAAAATACGGTGTCCTCAAAAATCAAAACAATGTTGCGCCTTCTGAAGTAATATGTACTGAACATGTTAGAACGTATTGTGCATATTTGGCAAGAAAAGTACTGTTTAAAGAAACACCATTGTTTCAACACATACTGCATCTTTCAAATGAACACTGACCTCAAGGACAAATGCGTGTTTATATTTGAAAATGGAGGGTATTTCTTCAAGGCATACTGCATGCATCATTTAAATGAACTAAGATAACTGATTTTTTCCAACTAGAACAGTTTCTTCAAGAGAAAAAACAAATAAAATTGTAGATTCATCCTGCAGAAGTGGGGCAAGTCCTCTTTTGTGAAGGGAATTGTGTATCGTTTGGAAAGGAATAAGTGCATCTTTTCCAAATTTTAAAGAAATGTAAATACTGTCTATAGTTGCAAGAATAGGGTTTCCTTAACAAGTGTAAAGGAATACGATGCTTTGCAAGTCCATCTATCGGAGAAAGCTGCACTTCTTAAAGGAATGCTAGATACATCTATGTATGCATATGTGTAAGGCATGTTAATCTCTGCATCATTTGAAAGAAACCCTGCCATTTTTCAAGGAGATACTGCCTATTTTGGAAGAATATCGTGTCCTCTTTATCGAAAAGTGTGGTTCTGCATGGATAAACACCACGCATCCAAAAGCAATCGAGGACGAGACTACACCATGTTCAAAAATATTGCGCATGTTTAAATGGAATGTGCCTATATTCAAAACTGAAACTCCCTCAAAGGAATACTGTACGTTTAACAGGACTACTTTTTGATGGGATGCTACATCCCTGCTAATGAAACCTGCGTGTGTGTCGGCTGTGTGTATGTACTGAAAAATTGAACAGTTACTTCAAAAAGATGTCATATTCCTGCACAACATTTGCTTTATTGCGTCTTATTCACGTGGTTCCTTCCAAAAAGGGGTGCCAGAACAAAAAACAATATATGAACATTATGTACACAACAAACTATCCTAAATTTAGTGAATATGTTTGGGTGGCATGTGCAAACGTTTGCACAGGACATCCTCAGAGCCAGGATTGAAGACTTCAACCCCACGGAATCCAAGGTCGATCCCATTGAATCCAAGATCCTGGAATCAAGAAAAGTGTTGTGAAATCTTAATCTTCAATGCAGGCCCCTGGATTGAGCCTTGAATGTCTTGAAATGTCTTGAATGTCTTGAAAGTGTTGGCAATCGCTTGCAAGGATTTTTTCCTTAAGATCCTTAAAATGGTTACCTGCAAGGTTGATTGACACAATGAAAAACGTCTCAAATACGGGTCATTTCCCCAAGCCGAAAAAGGCAGTCAAAACACTGCAAGTTACAGTACGGTGCAAGCAAAACCCGGTACAAAATTAACAAACTAAAGGCACATGAACTAGTAACTAGTTGGATAATTGCGTAGTCTATACATATCTATGTGCATGTGGAAACCCCCAAACCCTTTGGACTCACAAAAATGTTGTTCTGGGGAAGGCGCAATACTTCAGGTTGTTGAAGATGAACCGCTGACTTTGGGTCGGGGGTGCACATATACATAATTATGTATGTGCAATGCATATACTGTAAACAAACGCACCACACAAACACACAAGCGCACACACACACACACTTGAAAGACTGTATGACGTCGGTGATTCTTTGGTAAACTCATCCGAATTGTGGGATCAAGTCCCATGAAGGCCGTATGTCGCCGTAATCGACTTGGGTGGTTTCTGGCTCGGCCACCTTGCCATGACAATGTGAAAAAACTGAAAAATGAAACAAAACAGGTATACAGAGTTGATCAGACTCTGCTTCCAGCACAAGTGGATAGCTTCATTGGGTGCAGTCTCCACTGTGCTTTGCGCCTCAAGTTAGAAAACAAAGAAACAACGAAAAACAACGAAGGGCCCTTAGAAACAGGGCTTGACTCACACACTATAAGGCCGCCTGTCGCCGAAACCGACTTTCTTAAATGCCAATGGCTGGATTTGCAACAGAGGGAGAAAGTCCCTGCTGTAAATACAATTGGGCAAATGGTGGAAACGCATACTTTTGAAGCAGGCGAGCTCGGCTTTTTTTAAGCCGATCAACCTGAGGTGGATTGACCCATCAGATGCAAAATCATGAGTTGGTTGTAGATTGGGGTATTTGTAGGTGACTGTTCTTTCTGCAACTGAAACCTCAAATCCCAGGCATATGGAATTACCCACTGGTTCCAGCTACTGGGTGCCCGTAAAACCCGAATCTGAATAGATTGAAATAACTGAAGTAATTGAAGTAGCGGTTCTTGGCGTAGCCTCTTGCCATTCCGGCACAATTGAAAATACACTGGAAACAACAGAAGCCGGAACGAGGAGCCACCAAAAGATTGAAGTTGGTCCGGAAATTACAGGCAAAAGTTGGTAAGGACACGGATCTACTGTACACGAAGTGTATGTCCACAAGGTGGAAGACAAAACTTCGCCGGCTCAGTTTTTTTGCCACGCCTTCGTCTTGCCAGCTATGGCTGCAGAACCATAAAAGTTGAAAAGTAGCGTTGGTATGTACAACTGGTCTTGCAAGCTGTGTCACCAGACACCCATGCCAAGACCTTGTTTTGAGACTCGGATTTGCTTCGAGCTTGGTGGAGATGAAAAGATGTGCTACGAGGGCACCTGGCTTAACGAGATCGGTGTGGGTAGGCTTCGTAGGTCACAATGCGTCGGGTACCTGTGGCTCTTTCTTGTTGAGGTCGATGAGGATCAACGTAGGCGGCCGAATATCCTTGCATGTAGGCAGAGCAGTGGTAGCGCTGCCTTGTGAAAAAACCTTGTCGTGGATGTTTTCATAGGTACCTGCATAGAAAGAGATGTTGTGCCGCATGGCTGTACAGGGAAAGTGCGGTGAACTGCTTCACTGTACACAGATACCTATATGTTGCTCCACATGACCATACAAGGAAAGTTGTGTGATCCGTATAGGAACATGGAAAGTCGGCAAACGCACGCGCAAGGAGCAAACACTTTTTGAAAACATGGGTTGACTCATGCGCAGTGGCCGTGTACCGTGGAAAAATGATGGGTGCTTCACCTGTCACAAAGAAAACAAAAGACAAAACACAAAACACAACACCAGAAAGAACGAAACCCAGGAGGTAAGAAGCCCCAACAAGTTAAAACTTAGCGCGGAACTTGTAAAGCCACATTTTGGCAACGACACGGATCTGCTGTACACGAGGAATATTTAAACTAAACTTGCCTACTTCGCTTTTTTGGAATTCAACACCGGGGAGAACAGCCGGGAAATGGTAAAGCCAAATTTTGGTAACGACACGGATCTACTGTACATAATATTTACACGAGGTGGGTGACGAAAAGTGTGCTATGTAATCTGTGTCTCTAGACACATATGCCAAGATCTGCTTGCAAGACTCGGAATTGCATCGAGCTTGAACATGGTGACAAAATGTATGTGCTGGACATAGCCAATATGCCTGACGCAACAATAGCCATGTAGTGCGGTGCGAGAAACCTTCATAGTCCCATATTTGGTCCGTGGCAAGTCCTTGTTGACCTCCATGAGGAACAACGTTGTTGGCCGAAGTTTCTTGTGGACTGGGAGGAAGCAGTGTGGTACCTGAGACAGTCTGATGCCGGCTGGCCTGATACTTGCTTGTGCTGAAAATGATAGTAGACCGGATGACTGTACACGGAAACCCTTATTGGGGCCGCATCACTGTACACGGAAATCTATGTCGTACGGAATGATTGTACACGGAAACAGACATTGAGGTTTCCGTTCATGATTACAGGTAGTTCAATCAGAGGCCTAAACAAAAGGCAAGACAATTCACCTGGACAATTCATAGGCGCGGAAGCGCCCAAAGAATCAAATGCAACACTCGAGCTTTCACCTCACTTCAAGTCAGAAAAGATCAGATCTTGCGCCTGATCTCAAATCAGTTAAAGTTTGTCAAAGGGGCGCTGCTTCTGTAACACAGAAGATGAACAAATGCCCTGTTGCTGGGGCCTGACAGGGACAGACATAATTCACGGGTCAGAGCATCAGAACCTGCAAGCAGGTCAATCAAATGGGAAATTCACTAGCCTGGCACAGCCAGGATCACGACCGGACCATGACGGAACCGCTGTGATTCTTTGGTAAACTCATCTGAATTGTGGGATCAAGTCCCATGAAGGCCGTATGTCGCCGTAATCGACTTGGGTGGTTTCTGGCTTGGCCACCTTGCCATGACAATGTGAAAAAACTGAAAAATGAAACAAAACAGGTACACAGAGTTGATCAGACTCTGCTTCCAGCACAAGTGGATAGCTTCATTGGGTGCAGTCTCCACTGTGCTTTGCGCCTCAAGTTAGAAAACAAAGAAGCAACGAAAAACAACGAAGGGCCCTTAGAAACAGGGCTTGACTCACACACACACACACACACCAGTCTATAACCGTGAAAAGGCATTGAAAGGCTATGTAATACTTTCAGGAACTTGCTGAAACATACACATATTATATATGTAATCCAACAAAATCAAACAAACACAACATCTGCAGCAATATCTGTATCAACCACTTAGACGACATGAATGACACGCTGAAAAACATTGAAAAACACTGAAAAACGATGTTCCCGCTAAAGCTACTATTGAGGCTTCAACTGGCATACAGAATAAATGACCTCATTTCAAAAGCAGGAACGGCCGTTTCACACTTGCAATCAAGGAACAACATCCTTTCGTGCTCATCAACTCTGTGGTCAGCCACATCACCAACACCAAATCTTGTCTCTCAGCTGTCACGAAATAAGGAAGCCGTCACGGTCACAGATGTGTCCAAATCGGTGACAAGCCAATCATCAGCAGTGTTACAGTAAGATCTTGACGAGCTATCTGCGATGTGTTTAGCATCAAGGTATCAGTAAATCAAGACGCCGTGGCCACAGAGTCAATTTCTGTCTGTTCTCAACCAAGACTGGCATTCATCCACACTAACGTACTATGCAGCGATGGATAGGCAAGTGCAGCTCCCCACCATTGAGG
This sequence comes from Symbiodinium sp. clade C Y103, assembly GCA_003297045.1. Taxonomy (NCBI): domain Eukaryota; class Dinophyceae; order Suessiales; family Symbiodiniaceae; genus Cladocopium; species Cladocopium sp. clade C. Next base: position 60,998 of record BGPT01002266.1, on the reverse strand, counting down.
GTCGAACAGTAGCACTCCAGCAGCCTGGTCGAATCTCAGAGCATCATGAAGTATCAGTCGGGTGGAACATTGTGAATCATACGCTTGTGTCAACCCCTTGCTGCCTGCCGGGAATCTTTGTTGGCGTCAATGGAAAAGGAATGCTTTAACGACCCATGGGTCTTCATGACCTTAGGAACTATAGGCACCTCATCCTGGTCCAGCTTTGATATTAGCATATATTAGCATATTATAGATAAAAGAAAATAGATGATAATAGTAATAAATGTAGCAATATACATACATTATATAGTACTAACCAAATTCGGACCCAGACGCAGTTTGCAGGTGCTGAGGCATTTCAACAAGTTGGTGTATAGGTTTTACATTGTTGTACCTGGTTCTATTTCAGCTGGCTGCACCCACAGAATTGAAATTAGCCTCCAAACAGATTGTATTTAGAAGAGAATAATTGAGCTTTAGCGATACTATCTCCGATGATGTTTGGAAATGTTTGGAATATTCATTCAATGCATGGGCCATGCCTTCTGGTGTGGGCACTTTATTATCCCAGTGTCTATGACCCACACTAGAGCCATTATTATCCTGAGGTGATCCACATCCGGAATCATTTGATTTTTTTAGATGCAGATTTCATTCCCAAAGCACAAAAATACAACATCTTTGCCACAGGACATGTGTGCAACATTTTCTCCAGATTGATTCAAAAATCAAAAACAAACTGTATCCTGTCAAGCATTCTGTTCAGCTAGCTACGGCCTGCTACGGCTTCCATTGTGATGTTCACAGTTGCGCACATGGGTGACACAAACACTTGAAGCAAAACTGTCCTCAACTTTGGTGGCAGTCGCTACCAATAGCCAAAACCAAACGCAAGAGCCACGCGGCATTGCTCACAGGATTTCACAGGTATTCGGAGGATCACGGGGGCTGTAGAGAACGGGTTGCCCGCTTCTCTGTGATTTTCACACGCAGAGCCAGACAAAGCAGCCGTGGCTCAATTCTGGTGTCATTGTTTAACAAANGGGGGCTGTAGAGAACGGGTTGCCCGCTTCTCTGTGATTTTCACACGCAGAGCCAGACAAAGCAGCCGTGGCTCAATTCTGGTGTCATTGTTTAACAAACTCAGCGGCTTGAAAACGGAAGATGCAAAATGCATCAAAATGCTAGCCTTGAAGAAAAGATGTAGTCCCGCGTGCGGATAGCGCGCACCTATAGTACAAGCAACTCTCGGTGTTTTGTTGTCAAACCATGCCAAATCCATGTTTCTATGGGCACATAATCCGCCGGCTTGCCGGCGTGTCTGGTGGATCTTACTTGTTCGTAGTGATACTTTCTGTNTTGTCAAACCATGCCAAATCCATGTTTCTATGGGCACATAATCCGCCGGCTTGCCGGCGTGTCTGGTGGATCTTACTTGTTCGTAGTGATACTTTCTGTTGTGCCTTTTGTCTTGTCCAGACTTTCCCCTCGGCACGGATTTTGATTCGTCTAACTTCAACACACCCCCCCCTCCCCTTTTCGTTTTCGTCGTCACCGTCCTCTTCATGCTTTTCGTCCTCATCCTGAGGTGCTGGGCTCAACTGTGCCCACGCCTCGCTCAACACACGCTTGGTTTCGAATGTTGCTGTTGTTCTGTTGTTTCCGTGTGGCGTCTTTCCTTTTTTGCAGTGTTTGCCATTGATTTACTCTGTCGTTTCTTTGTATCCAATGCTTGATATAGGTGGTCTGTCCATCCACTGGCTTTTGTGCAGAACACCTTTTANTGTATCCAATGCTTGATATAGGTGGTCTGTCCATCCACTGGCTTTTGTGCAGAACACCTTTTACGCTCGTAACCTTTCTATACGTAGGCTTTTCCAAAAAACCTGGCTTACACACTCACGCTTTGGTTTCAACCTAAACGGTGCTTTACACAACAACCATGTTTTGCGTAAAACCATGGCGCGCACAAAACATTGCTTTACACCAACACTTTGTTTTACACAAAAACCATGTTTTACACAGAAACCACGGTCTTGCTAGGCCGATGCAAGCGCTATTGGCGNTGTTTTACACAAAAACCATGTTTTACACAGAAACCACGGTCTTGCTAGGCCGATGCAAGCGCTATTGGCGGCTTGCAGGCTAGCTCTTTCCATGGTGGCTGGCGGAACACGCACAAGGCGTCTAAATTATTCCTGGTGTCAACACATGTCTGGCAAACCTGTTTTATATTGGTCTCACCTGTGGCTTTGAAAGTCTGTAACTAGCGACTAGCTACATTCTGGGATCAGGGAAGGAAAGGTGTTGTTTTCATGTCTTTTTCAGAATTTTGATTGAATTGCAAATGAACTTGCACCGATCATCAGCCCTTTCCCACCCAGATTTCTACCTCCGAAACCACCCACGTCCTCCACCTGCACATGTCCAAATTATTCCTTGTGTCAACACATGTCTGGCACCCCTGTGTTTTCTTTAGGTTCATAAATCATTCAAAACACGTGAAAATATCCTTCATTCCTTGATTCTAGAATATAGCTAGTCACAGACTGTATATGACTGTATAAGCTACAGATTGAACCTAAAGGAAACACAGGGGTGCCGGACATGTGTTGACACAAGGAATAATTTGGACATGTGCAGGTGGAGGACGTGGGTGGTTTCGCAGGTAGAAATCTGGGTGGGAAAGGGCTGATGATCGGTGCAAGTTCACTTGCAATTCAATCAAAATTCTGAAAAAGACATGAAAACAACACCTTTCCTTCCCTGATCNAAAGGGCTGATGATCGGTGCAAGTTCACTTGCAATTCAATCAAAATTCTGAAAAAGACATGAAAACAACACCTTTCCTTCCCTGATCCCAGAATGTAGCGAGTCGCTAGTTACAGACTTTCAAAGCTACAGGTGAGACCAATATAAAACAGGTTTGCCAGACATGTGTTGACACCAGGAATAATTTTGACGCGTGCAGGTGCAAGATGCGGGCGGCTGTGGAATTGGAAAATTGGTGGAAGATGGTGGAATAGGGCGGATTATTAGTGAACTCATTCAAAAAAAACATGAAAATATCCTTCATTCCTTGCTTCTAGAATATAGCNCTGTATAAGCTACAGGTTGAACCTAAAGGAAACACAGGGGTGCCAGACATGTGTTGACACAAGGAATAATTTGGACATGTGCAGGTGGAGGACGTGGGTGGTTTCGGAGGTAGAATCTGGGTGGGAAAGGGCTGATGATCGGTGCAAGTTCACTTGCAATTCAATCAAAATTCTGAAAAAGACATGAAAACAACACCTTTCCTTCCCTGATCCCAGAATGTAGCTAGTCGCTAGTTACAGACTTTCAAAGCTACAGGTGAGACCAATATAAAACAGGTTTGCCAGACATGTGTTGGCACCAGGAATAATTTCGACGCGTGCAGGTGCAAGATGCGGGTGGCTGTGGAATTGGAATATTGGTGGAAGATGGTGGAATAGGGCGGATTATTAGTGAACTCATTCAAAAAAAACATGAAAATATCCTTCATTCCTTGCTTCTAGAATATAGCTAGTCACAGACTGTACATGACTGTATAAGCTACAGGTTGAACCTAAAGGAAACACAGGGGTGCCAGACATGTGTTGACACAAGGAATAATTTGGACATGTGCAGGTGGAGGACGTGGGTNCTGTATAAGCTACAGGTTGAACCTAAAGGAAACACAGGGGTGCCAGACATGTGTTGACACAAGGAATAATTTGGACATGTGCAGGTGGAGGACGTGGGTTGTTTCGCAGGTAGAAATCTGGGTGGGAAAGGGCTGATGATCGGTGCAAGTTCACTTGCAATTCAATCAAAATTCTGAAAAGGACATGAAAACAACACCTTTCCTTCCCTGATCCCAGAATGTAGCTAGTCGCTAGTTACAGACTTTCAAAGCTACAGGTGAGACCAATATAAAACAGGTTNCACCTTTCCTTCCCTGATCCCAGAATGTAGCTAGTCGCTAGTTACAGACTTTCAAAGCTACAGGTGAGACCAATATAAAACAGGTTTGCCAGACATGTGCTGACACCAGGAATAATTTAGACGCCTTGGGAGTGTTCCGCCGGCCACCATGGAAAGAGCTAGCCTGCAAGCCGCCAATAGCGCTTGCATCGGCCTAGCAAGACCGTGGTTTCTGTGTAAAACATGGTTTTTGTGTAAAACANCGCCAATAGCGCTTGCATCGGCCTAGCAAGACCGTGGTTTCTGTGTAAAACATGGTTTTTGTGTAAAACAAAGTGTTGGTGTAAAGCAATGTTTTGTGCCATGGTTTTACGCAAAACATGGTTGTTGTGTAAAGCGCCGTTTAAGTTGAAACCAAAGCGTGAGTGTGTAAGCCAGGGTTTTGGAAAAGCCTACGTATAGAAAGGTTACGAGCGTAAAAGGTGTTCTGCACAAAAGCCAGTGGATGGACAGACCACCTATATCAAGCATTGGATACANGCGTAAAAGGTGTTCTGCACAAAAGCCAGTGGATGGACAGACCACCTATATCAAGCATTGGATACAAAGAAACGACAGAGTAAATCAATGGCAAACACTCCAAGAAAGGAAAGACACCACACGGAAACAACAGAACAACAGCAACATTCGAAACCAAGCGTGTGTTGAGCGAGGCGTGGGCACAGTTGAGCCCAGCACCTCAGNGGAAACAACAGAACAACAGCAACATTCGAAACCAAGCGTGTGTTGAGCGAGGCGTGGGCACAGTTGAGCCCAGCACCTCAGGATGAAGACGAAAAGCATGAAGAGGACGGTGACGACGAAAATGAAAAGGGGAGGGGGGGTGGGTTGAAGTTAGACGAATCAAAATCCGTGCCAAGGGGAAAATCTGGACAAGACAAAAGGCACGACAGAAAGTATCACTACGAACAAGTAAGATCCACCAGACACGCCGGCAAGCCGGCGGATTATGTGCCCATAGAAACATGGATTTGGCATGGTTTGACAANNNNTTTGTTAAACAATGACACCAGAATTGAGCCACGGCTGCTTTGTCTGGCTCTGCGTGTGAAAATCACAGAGAAGCGGGCAACCCGTTCTCTACAGCCCCCCTGATCCTCCGAATACCTGTGAAATCCTGTGAGCAATGCCGCGTGGCTCTTGCGTTTGGTTTTGGCTATTGGTAGCGACTGCCACCAAGTTGAGGACAGTTTTGCTTCAAGTGTTTGTGTCACCCATGTACGCAACTGTGGACATCACAATGGAAGCCGTAGCAGGCCGTAGCTAGCTGAACAGAATGCTTGACAGGATACAGCTTGTTCCCTGCCGGAATCCCAATGGTATCGGGCCAGTGACCATATCATTTTAATATATCTTTATCGAAATTATTCCAATGTCTATCCGACATAGTGTCGTTTCTTCGAACCAAAATGATTCCAATGTCTTCCACATAGTGTCGTTTCTTTTAACCGAAATTATTCCAATGTCCTGCTACCTACACTTTTCCCATAGTATCTAAAAATTATTCCTAATGAAATTATTCTGGAAAATTATTCCTAGACCCAACCACCACATCGGAATAATTTCGGATGGCAGGGGTCATTTCAATGCCATTGGCTGCCATTGTGTCATATTCACCAAAATACTCCGGCACATGTTCCATGAGGGACCATTGCGGAGACCAGTCCGCCCGGTCCACCTGCATGATGACTGCCTTATCGACGGTCCACCTTGGCACTGTGGACCACTACATAGCCAGCTGCCACAAGGACTTTCCCTCCCGGAATCAAACATGGCTAGCTGGGAAATCCATTATAAATGGGGGTTAAATGAGAAAATCAATGAAAATCAACTATGTTATAAATAACTGGGAGATTTCCATTGCCAGGATTGATTACCGGAGGGTAAGAACTCTTCGTCTGCACCAATCCTTTGGTTGAGAAGTGACAGTCTTGCACGGCTTCCGCACTTCAAACGCGCGCACTCAGTCTTGCACTCTTTCAATTCCAAACGGCACCTGCCAGTCCGCCAAGCACATGACAAATGGATTCAACATGGAAAGGGCTGAGTCGAGGAAAGTAGCTGAAAAATTTCCGAAAAACACGGAAAGAATCTGAACAGGTCAGCTCCACAAGTGCATATGGGTGGATGTTCAACTGTCTTCCCAGGCTCGTGTCCGCTAGCATATCAGATTCACGCTTCCTTTTGGTTGGGGAAAGCGTGCTGGGGACAGTTGCATGGACGCGCAAAGGGGAACGGCAGTTCGGAAAAATGGTAACGCATTTACCCATCAATATGCAGCAATGGCTCTTAACCTATGGAAGGGTAATCATGGAGTAAGCTTTCGCTACTATCCGTTTTTAGCCCCGAAGAGCCACTTAAGATCAGCCAGAGCTGTTCGCACGAGATACGGACCTACGCCTCTCTAAACGTCATGGACTCCTTTAACAGCTGCAGTGCGGTGTGGGATGGGTAGGCGATCCAAACAAACATATTAAGCATCCGAAAATATTCTTCATTATATAGGGATCCTTGGTATCGGCTGGTATAGGACAAAAAAAAACACTCCCGTACCTGATCTCCTTTTGCATGGTGTTTCCAGCATTCGGAACTGTAACCATTCACTGTGCATGGTATTTAAAGCATTTTGGAACTAAAAGCTGTTAGTTACGTGGTATGTAGCAAAAAATATGTTATTTCTGCGGTTTTGCATGGACCCGGGAATCTCTTGCTTCCTCACTATTGGCAACATATCTGTACCTTGAATCTCCTATTTGTACGGTGTTTGCAGCATTGTCAACCACGAATCTTTCAACTGCATCGTCGTTGCAGCGTGTTCAAGCGAAATACCTTATTTGCAACTTACCTGAAGTTTGCTTGAAAAAAATGCCGGGTGTCCACTGGGCGTGGTATTTGCATGTATTTGCACCCTCTTGGACATACGACCACTCTCCGGTTGTTGGGAGTTGGAAGCAATTAATTATTTGCGTAACACCCCTATTGTGTTCGGACACATGTTGCTGGTGTTAGCTTATGATTCTTGTTCTTGTTCTGCACGTTGGCTGTTGGAAGTTGGAAGCAGGCATTTGTGTGTGACATTTGGAAATTAAACCTTTCATGCAACATTGTTGAATATAGAAGCGTTCATGTGGCACGGTATTTGCACGTCTTGGAATTTGAATTTAACTTGTCCTTTGACATGTTTTTTGCGGCATTTTGTAGCTGAAACCTTGCATTGGGCATGGTATTTGCAACATATTGGAACTTGAGTTTCTCATTTTGCGTGCTCTTTGCAGCATTGTTTGGAATTATTTGGAATTAAAACCTTTCAGTTCGCATGGCATGCGTTTCATTCTTCCTTCCGTTCCTTCCCTCCCTCAGATCGTCCTTCCTTCCTCTGCCATTGTGTAAGAGTTCCTTCTTTCCTGGGAACGCTTTTTTCTCATCCTCACATTTCTTTACGCGGATCTTTTGCTGATGCTAGTGATATTTGTTTTTGATACCCATGCCGTGAGGCATGATCAATGTTGGTCAATGTTGCTCATTGCTAGCAATCCGCCTAGGGCTTTCACAACTAAGGAGACTACAGTGGTCAGCATCGAGGCATATCGAGGCATCAGGAGCCATCCGTCACGAGCTGCCCAGGAACGAAGAACTACAGAATCACAAATGGTCAGAGCGTGTTTCTCTGATAAAGGCATATGATAATATATGTATAATGTTGTTACTGTCCACTGTTTTTTTGAGAGTGGGACGCTGTCACGCTGTCATTTTTTCAGTGTTTTTACGTGTTCTTTATATACGTTTCTGTTTTTGAAAGAATCTTACTATTTGAAGAAATGTCATTCTTTCTGTTGATATCGACTCAATATTCTTCTGATTGTCTGCCTTTACTTGTATCATTTCTTTTTACATAATGGCCTATACACTTCCTTTGCTTGCTCGAAACAGGTGAAGCTTCTGGATTGTTCATTTCTCTGCTAGGATGTTCAGTTCCAAGTCTTTCTCTTGTGGAGCAGATATTCTTCAAATCCTTCAACTTGACTTCTTCATTGACTGTTGTCATCTTTGATTTTGTGTATATGGTGGGAAATAGCATGCTAATGCACAGGAAACAATGCCTATAAAATGCTGATATAGAGAGGGAATGATGACAATAATGGTTATAAAGTTATATGTGAACACTTTACTTGGTGACGTAAAGGCACAATACCATTTTGATGTCAGCATAGTAATTATATCCTTAAAACATGACAATACTATTTCATGTGGTGGCAATGCACTAATGCCACAATTGTAATACGTTTTTTTTATTTCCTCCCCCCCCTCTGGGGGCTATGTGTTGCATTTAGTATTTTGTTTGTGGTCCTTCCCTCCACCACCCTCTGGGCATGCAGTAGCCCCTCCCCCTTCCTTTTTATATAGCTACATTTCGAATTCCCACATCTAGTTCTAGAATCCCTGCTTTAATAAAGTATTATCTTGGATTTTCCTATAATGTAATATGTTCACTGGATTTTATCTTGTTTGTGTTATCCATTAGAAGATGTGCTATGTGTGTATATATATATATATACATATGTATATAGACAAGCTGAAACTAGATCACTGCAAAACTGGAGGCCTGGTGCTGGTGGCGTCCCTTTCACAAGCACAAACTCCTCTATAACTCTGTAAGTCTCAATTACTATGCAACATTGCAGCGACATCTTGCTTGCACTTGATGCAGCTTCAGCTTCAAACAGCAAGAACTTGGAATTCCCGCAGTGTCAGTGGCTGTCTGGGAATCCATGCCAGTCTGAGCCACTCGAGGAGGCGAACAGTCTGGCAATCGTTTAAAGTGCGGCGGAAACTGAGCGATCTGAAGAGCTATCTGAAGAGCTATCTTCAGCTGCTGCCAACAGTGGTGAAAAACGGAGGAAGCAGCTCAATGTAGATATCAAGGCAACAGCCTCCGGAGGAAAGGTTTGGCGACTTGCGCATCCACTTCGTTTGTTTCTCCTACAGGAATGAAGGAACAGCCCAGGAATCTTAAACAGAGTGAATCGACTCTTCTACCCTGCATGCTTTCGGCTGGAAAAAGAACCGTTGTACACCAGATTGCCACATTCACCCGGAAAGAATTTGTCCTGGCACGCATGTCAGTTCCGAGATCAAATGCTTGGTCGGACTTATTCGACTTAGCCATGCTATTCCATGCTGTTCCATTACCAAGCTGGGAGTTCCCACGGCAACTCTCAGGTGTGCAGAAGCCAAAAACAAACGTCTCTGGCGGCGCCACGTGGTGGAAGGACAACTCCCCAAACCAGAAACCTCGACGCATCTCTATCGTGTCGAAGGCTTTGGGCACTGAGAAGAATGGAAACAACAGTGGAAAAAAAGACAGTTTCTTAGTGGACTCACCCTGTTGATCCTTTGGGACCTGAAGGCCTGAAACTTATGTACACAATTTTAATACATATATATATTTACAATTTAATATGCGCGCAGCAGCACTCTCTGAAGTACATAAGCCTCACGCGATGTCCCAAAGTCCAGCACAACCTGAGAGAGGTGTAGCAGCAGGGCCAATGAGAAATGTCAGTTTAAGATAGTTTAAGATATTTTCAGGAGGACGCGGTGGACCACAAACAATTGTTCGGAAAGGCTCTTGATGGCGAGCTATTGTCGTCATCGCCACAGGTGGAACCAGCATGAATATGGAACATCTTGCTTAGTTGAGTTTGAGAACCTCTCAGAATGCTGCTCAAAGTCCGTATATCAGGGAACAAAGCGTCACAAACATGGTGTCTCAAGACTTGGATCAACCAGCCACTATGTGACTATGGGATTTTTGAGAAAAAAACATGCAATCATATGCCATATATATATATATATATGATATATGGATTTCATGGGAAGAATGTGAGATTTTGGAGATCATCTGGGTTCAATTGGTTCAATTGGTTCGACCTTTGAAGATCTGGCGACTTGACATGACCTGCCGGGCCTGGGCTGACCACGGTCTGGCGAGCCCACAACTGGCAGCGCCTGATCTTGGCTGCTAAGCTCCTACCCGCGGCGTCGCGCGATGTGTCCCCTCACAGGGCTTTCCTAAAAGAGGCGAAGCCCTTTGTGTCCGTGAGGAAATGCCATGAAATTCCATGAAAATGCATTATATATTATATAAACATGTGACATACATTTTACAAACGATAACTCTTGGGTGATTTTGGGGTCCCCCATTTCAAGAAACATCCCTTTAAAAGTCTTTAAATCCATTGAAGTCTATGGCTTCAAAAGGAATGGGGGGTATTTTTTCTGTCTGGGACTGTGTATTCTACAGCAGAGCCTGAGCAGCTTGGGTAAGCCTCGAAAACAACTTGGTGGCGTTCAGTGTTAGACCATGTAGTTGTAGGGTCAATCACTGAGCCACAAGGATTTGATTTGCTCAATCTTCGCCATTGATGGTGGGTTTGCATGTTGTTCCCTTGTTACAAAAACACTGCACAAGTTTACAGCTACATACTTATTCACAAGGTGAGATGTTCAATCTCGCTCTCATGTGGCAAAAATTACTTCACAAGAACCGGAGAACAATAAGGGCGCTCCTGGTAGAGAGAGTCAGACCAAAACCTGGCTTCAGCTGCTGGACGCTGTTCACTCTCTTGCCAATGACTCAAATACATCGTGTAGATCAACAATGCAATGCAATGCAATGCAATGCATAATATAAATATAGACGCCAGAATATGTATACGCAAATGCTAAATATAGACTGTGTGAAAGTGTTGGCAACTTCCAAGTTGTGAAAGAGAAGCTTTTGTTGGCCGTGTAAATCAATCTCTTCCAGTTCTAGTCCAAACATCTGAACTCGATTTGTCGTGACAACAAAGATGCTATAGATCAAGAGGCTAGCACGAAGATTTTCAAGGTGCACAAAAGTAGCTGATCGTTTGGAGGATCATCGCACGGATCGCAAGTGGTAACCCTGCGGATCGCAAGACGCAGATTTCTGGATTTTGTTCATTTCTGCAAAAGGGTTTTAACATCTTATAACGCCCATATGCTATAACCCTAGATATTCCAATGACAACCAGCCAGATGTGCGCTTCGCAGGCCTGAAAAGGTTTATTTGGTGGTTTGGGGTGGCTGGAACCAGAAAGGGGATCATCACTCTACCTCGCAAAATTTCAAGCCCCCAATCCAAAGCGCGAATTCACCGTCGACCATCGGCTGATCCGTTTTCTCTGGGAATGACTTGCATCTACGAAAGCTTCAAAGAAATCATGAGGCGGTTCAAATGACCTCAACTCAAGTGTCGGGCAATGATACTACAGAAAATACTTTACAACTTGACTCAGAAACAATGTCACTGCATCGATAGGTATTTGTACGTTTCCCAATGAAGAATTGCCCAATAGCCTGAAGCACCCGTGCAAACAATGTTGCTTGATGATCATTCCGATCATGCAGATTGTGAGAAATTCAATATATGGATATCACTTAATATATTAAACTAGACTACTGTAGATGTTACTGTATCCTATGATATGATATGATACGTGTATAATCTACTGCATACAATTTATACTTATGACACATATCATCATTAATCATATATAACCTAAACTGGTTTCACTGAAAATAGGGTACCCCAAAATCAGCTCATCATCATCTTCTCGATTAAACTTGCAATTTTGGGGCAGAAGAAAAAAAACAGTTGCTTCACTATTGGAAAGCCCACAACCTTCGGACACCTCTGAAGCGGGTACCTCAGTTTCTGAGACGTCAGCGGGTCCTGGTTTTGTTGAGGACTGGGCTGATGGTCTGACAACATCTGCTTCACTCGGTAGGCCTAACGAGGCAAACAGAGCTCAAGAAAACGGAAAAAAATCGAAAGCACTGGTTGCACTGACTGCACTGGCTGCCCTGGCTACAGCACTGGCTACCTCTGTAAGTGCCTCTGGAAATCTTCTGGATTTCTTCTTTTTGGATATGTCATGAAACCATGGTTTTCCTCCCCCTTTTCGGATGCCAAATATGTACCACCCGAGCAAAACCACTCTCCAAGCTGTCTACCTCGCAAAGCTTCATCACTTTCATCGGCCGTAGAAAAGCTAAGTGTAGCATTCTCCTGCAGCGGATGACAAACCTACATTGGTGGTTCAAATGGCCAAATATGGCCAAATGTGTTTCATATACAACATGAATCTATTACATCTACATTATACATATATAATTATATATATATATATATATCCGCCGACCCCGGCCAGCAGCAAGGGAGGGCGCGCCAAGGGAGGAGATCTTGACTCGATTGTCAAGAACAAAGCCCCCACCAAAAAGCAGGACGACGACGACGGACGAATTGACGGACGACAACAACAACGACGACGACGACGACGACCATCACCATCACCACGACCACGACCACGACCACCACCACCACCACCACCACCACCACCACCACCACCACTACCAACCACAAACCACAAACCACAAAGAATAACACACCAAACAGCAACAACAGCAAAAACGAGGACGACGACAAAGATCATATTGCGCCGTTTTGCAGGGCCACCTCGCTGGCTCAAAGTTCTTTCCTGTTGCCACCCTTGTTCCTATCTTGTAGAGCTCGCCAAACTTGCTGTCGGGGTTAAGGCTCCTTCCCGCGTTGTGTAGTGTTTGTTGCCGGTTGTATTCCGTTGAAGCTCACCTGGATTGTGTTTCCAGGATCCTGTCTCTACCATGTAAAGTTTCTCCCTCGTGCTATCCCACTGCCCCAATTGACGCACGCTAGGCTCCAGGCCTTGATCTCGTGATGCGAAAAAAACATGGTATTTGTGAAGATGTCTGCCCCGATCAGAAGAAATTTGGGGGTCAGTCACCCAAAAAAAAAGGCCCAAAATCTCAACAGGAACAACTGGAACGACCCCACCCTAGAGACCCAACCCTTACAGCACCGGTATATAGCATGCAAAGCTCTACAACAAAGCATCGGTTTTGGAGGTCGATTTTGAAGCGTTTTTGGGTCCTTTTTTGCCCGATTTTTGTTCCGCTTGGGACGCAAAAACATCGTAAAATGCAGTGTTTTTTGAAGTTGGGCATATAAAAACGCGTTGCTGCAACAGGCTAAAACTTGCGTAAATACCAGTGTTTTTTGCATGGTAGTATGCAAAAACACTGTAAATACCGTGTTTTTTTGATGCCAAAGGCAAAAAACATCGTAAATACCATGGTTTTGGGCTTCCGAAGCTCTGAAAACATCGCTATTTACGGTGTTTTTTGCTTCGAAGGCATACAAAAAGTGCCAAAACACGACCTATATTTGAATCTATTTGATGGTTTTTGCGGCACTAAACTTTGCAAAAAAAATGCGGTAAGGTGGTTACAAGCTAAGCGATGAAAGGAGCGTACAGTGCGCGCGCGCGCGCGCAGAGCACAGCATACTCAACGGTAACAGCAGAACCCTTATCATTAGGGCATCGCCGGTGTGCGAAACTCTACAATAACATAATATATGAGTATATTCATATGTATGACAAGCTGGAAGCAGCATTTGGAGACAGGCCTGCAAACGAACAACAAGAACGTACAAGAACAACGCAATACAGAATGAAATGCAGGACAAAATACAGAACAGAAGTCATCAGAAGTCTACGAAATAATACATCAGATAAAAAGTGAATTACATCATGTCCATGGAGCAGTCGCCTCCAAAACATCTGCAGCTCAGCTCGTGTTTTTCCGGGGGGGCCATGGATACTTGGAACATCTGCCGCTTTCAATGGATTGGCTTTGGAAAAATTTACGGTTGACAAGTTGAGACCATGGTTTTTACATATTCTTACATGTTCTTACCACTAAAGTTAGGGATTTGCCATGATTTGCTGCAGATTTTCCCAACAAAACCAATCCAATGATGTTGCAATGTGCAGATTCTTCAGGATGTTGCAGACAGTGCAGACCGTTTTTGTTTCCAGTGGAGCCCGTGGCGATTGACTCTTGGAAGGCACCCCCCACCCATTGGGTGTGTCCCGTGTCAGCCCACAGTACTTCTAGACTTCTAGACCAATCTCTCCATCTGCCACATTGCACTCTGAGTACAACGTGATGCGACTCCTTGTCAATTTTGTCCTGTATCCTCCCTCCCCTTATGAAAATGTTAAAAACAATAGTAATGATAAATATCTAGTTGAACTCTAGTTCAAATCAAAGCTATCATGAAGTCCACCAATATTCTTCCTGGCTTCCACATGTTTACTCTTCATGATAACGGAAGTCTAGGGGTCCTAAATCTGGCTGACCATTGTGCATTCACCCCAAACAAATACTGTAGCTTTCAAACACAAATGGTTGCGCTGCCCAACTGCGCTGCACACCTTGTTTTCGCTTGCCAAATTTGGACCTTCCACGTCCTTGGTGGATTGGATTATCTGGCGTTCCAGAGTGAAGGGACTGAAAGTAGCAGAAAACACATTGCATTTCTACATCACCATTATCATTGAATATACTGTACTTCATTTATCTCAAGATATATCAAGTATACTCGTACCATCTCGTACCTTTGAGAAAACTTGTAGACCTGTCAATGGCTATGATTTGTTGCCAATATGGCGAATCAAAAACAATATTGAAAGAAGGGTTGCCTCAGGCTCCCATTCTGCTTCGAACATGGGGCACCAAACTGCGCAGCCGAATCCACTGGGGAATCCCAACGGCATCGACCCAGATTAGGGCACCAAAAGGTACTCGATTTTCATCTGCGAGACTCCAAACAGAGAAGGCCTCAAACGGGTGTAGTACTTGACGCACATTTTTTGCACTTGATGCACTTCGGCAACGCAAGAAATGACTTCCCGAGTCAGGTATTCATATTGCAGAACAAGTTTGATGTTCCTTGGAGACTCCAGAATGGTACGAGTAGGCATGGTTGCTGAACAAACAAGCACATATCATCGTATATATGGAGTCATATCCCCACAGAAGATCAACTACATTCAATTACCATTGGCAGCTATTGGAATTCATCTCAAAGCATGGCTGCAACTCGCAGCCTTGCCACTCTCTGGTGCTTGGAGTTGCAAAGAAAGAGGTACAGTGCTGCCTGGTGGCACCTGTCCCATGCGTCCGTTTGTGATGCTATGACCTTTTCTGGGGGGTTCCTTGGGGTTCCTTTGGTACACCCATGGGGTACCCCCATTTCAGGACACCTCCATATATGATGATGTGTCCTGGAAGCATTCCAAAAACTCCTCTGAGATCCTCCAAGGCAAAGAAAAAGGACCGGTTGCAAACCTGTGAAGTCATTTGAATGGCGAAAGCATGCCAAATCGTTTCCTGCAAGGTATTGGTGTTTCAAGAATCTACCACGTTGTTGCAACCACCATTGATGTCGGTTTGTCTGAACTGCAGGGCATCTTGAGAATGTTGGATCATTTGACCGTTGATCAATACTTTCCCCATTGGAATGGCCACTTTTGGGGTATATACTATGCCGATGAGAAACCATTTTGTTTGATGGTTTTCCGAAACCATGGATTTTCGAAAAGTATGTAATTTTTTAATATGTTTACCCAAGGGTACGTAGAACTGTTCAGACCAACCCAACCCGACTGGACTGATACATCGAACTTCAGCCTCCTGTAGTCGGAGTCCGGCGGGTCCGCCCATGGGGTCACCATCGCGCAAGGACAGCACCTGAGGCTCATGACTTTGAGCGGTGTCAATGATGATTTTGTCGTTGAGGTTTGTTCATGGATTTGCAGTTCTGGTTCATAATCTGAACATCAAATACACACTATGAAACTGTGTAAACTACAGTGTCCAACATTCAGCAGTCTTCACTTCAATGTGATGTTCACGCCCTGCAAGTGGCAAAACACTGCCATCGTTTTGCACATGTTCGATCTTAGATCACTTTAGCAAATGTGAAAATAAATTCAAACGGAAGCTTCAATTCCATGTGCACTACATATTCCAGGATATTCCGATAGAATCCACAGCTTTTGCGTTTTGACCGTAGAGACTTGCAGTGTCTTGTAAGGTTAGGTCTCAGTTGGGTCCCCCAACCGTCTGCGCAGGCCATGGCCTAGAACCCGTATTGCCTCCATGGACAAGGATGCCCAAAAACACTTTGTAAAATACAACCAGGATGTGGTATTGTCTATCTTTGTCTTAAAAACGTTTGCTAAACCACGGTAAACCCCAGACAAAATCCTTTGGTTGATCATCATTTTCCACAAATTAAAGCCATTTAGGAGCTATTCCGCTATTCCCCATTTTTGAACTAACCCATGTGGGGTGAACCCTCAGGACGTCAGGCCTATCATGATGTGAATTTCAAAGACCTCGCCAGGCTGACGTTTCCGGAACCTGAAACGCAACTGCCCATCAACTAGACGACGGATGGCCCGAGAGCGAAGAGAGGTATAGTGAAATATGTAAGTCAGAAGATGGTATAGCGTGAAACATAGAGAAAGGAATATATGAAGNCCCGAGAGCGAAGAGAGGTATAGTGAAATATGTAAGTCAGAAGATGGTATAGCGTGAAACATAGAGAAAGGAATATATGAAGATATCTCAGAGAAAAAAATGTGACTGTATAAGGTGTGAAGATATGAAGAGATGGAGATGTGAGGATGAGAAAAAAGATATTGAAGATGTGAAGAGGTGAGGATGTGAAGAAAGGAAGATGTGANAAGGAAGATGTGATGATGTGAAGATTTGAAGATATGACGTGAAGAGGTGAGCATGTGAAGATGTGAAGATGGTGTGAAGATATGAAGAGATGAAGATGTAGGATCAGAATAAAGATATTGAAGATGTGAGGAGGTGAGGATGCGAAGAGTTGAAGATGTGAAGGGGTGAGGATGTGAAGAAATGAAGATGTAGAATGTGGAGATTTGAAGATATGACGTGAAAAGGTGAGCATGTGAAGATGTGAAGATGTGAAGATGTGAGGATGTGAAGATGTGAGTATGTGGGGATGTATGGCAGACCGTCACTTTAAGAAGAACCC
>BGPT01002266.1:21127-42906 GCA_003297045.1 Symbiodinium sp. clade C Y103 | reverse complement strand
TGTGAGGATGTGAAGATGTGAAGATGTGAAGATATGAAGATGTATAACAGACCTTCACAGTTAGAAGAACCCTTCGCTCAGACGCTCTCGGGAAAAAGCGTCGGCTTTTGGTAAATTCTCAGGAGGAACTTTGAAAAAATTGATAAAGGATGGCAGAGTGAAAACACTTGGACAAATAACATGTACTGTATATTACATGTACATCTATCTGAGATTGTGTATAATGTGAAACACATTCCTTTATATGCATTTATCATGTGGGACAGCTGTGTGTGTGTGCGTATTCAATCGTATTCAAACTTGCGTGGGCCGAATTCCAATCCCTGGCCCTACAGGTTCTGTGGTGGCGCTTCGCACCAAATCCCAAGAAGATACCCCTCCTTGTAGTCTCCATCAAAGATCGCTGTCAAAAGCCGCATAATAACTCGTCAAAAAAAATTGGAACTTCAATGCTGGCTATTTCTCATGCAGTGATTTGAGACTTGGTGACTGTTTGTTTTCAAACCGGCTTCAAATTTGTTTCAGATCTCAGACTTGTTTCCGACTGGTTTCAGCCTCACATTCGTCTTAGACTGGTCTCAGACTGGTTTGAATTGGTGTCAGATTGGTTTCGCACAGTGGTTTTAGGGGCCTTGATTGTGTTCATGGGGTCTTCTGTGTGGAAATGGTTCTTCTTTGTGGGGTCTAAAGGGCTTCGTGTAAAAAGTTTATGTGTAAAGCGGATTAAAGACCGTGTTTCATTGTAATTTTGCACTTGTCCCTTTCTCCCTTTCTCGCTCTGTCTCGATTTGCCCCAACAGCTGCTTCGGAAAGGTTACACATTTGATCTCCAGAACGCTTCATTTTGTGAAACAAAAGCTTCACCTATGTTTTGAACTCAACAGGCACAACCTCTGCAGAGAGTTCATCCACGCTTCACTCTTCGCTTCACATTTCAATATGTTTAGGCCAGGTGTTCACTTTCAACACTGCAATCCAAGGAAGGGTGCGTTTTGTGATATCCCATCGAACCCACCCTCCGCCTAAAGGGAGAAAGGGAGAGGACAAGAAGAGAAAGCACGGCAAGAGAAGAGAGGGAAGGGGGCTAGAAGGAGGGAGGGAGAGAGAGTGAGAGAGAAGGCAGAGAGAGAGAGAGAGATATGACGGAGAGATAGAGATGTGTATATCTGACATGTGTAAATGTGATGCGTGTGGATGTGAAGTGTAGGTGTAAGATGTGTGTGACATATCTAGACAAATGTAGATGTGAATTGTGAAATGTGTACTGAGATGTGTAAATATACTATGATGCCACATGTGCAAATGTACCATGTACAGCTCTGAAATATGTACGAGTAGATGTAAACACCTGTAAACACCTGCTTGGAAGAACCATGACGTCAACATCAATTGAGCAGTGTTCAAAAACCTGTAGTCCCTTCATACCGGGTGGTTAGTACGCTTGGTAGGATTTCCCTTGATGGATTGTGATCATCCTCAATATATTGGGTAGTATAACATAATCTTGGAATTAATTAAGGAACCCTTTAAAAATAATAGCAAATAATAGACATATTCGCCTAATCTATTCTCCAAGTAGCAGTGGATTTCCCATTGGGCAAATAAAACATCAATAACAAATCATGTTCAGCAAAGCAAAGTAACCACCAGCCAACAGAAGTGTTGAACACTGCTCAATTGCTCTGGCTGGACCCCACTTCCCCTGGTGACTTGGATGCCAGCTCTTGGTCTGGCGGTACCTTGGGTGGATGACTCCCAAAAGAGTCAGGTTCACCAAGTCGCATGTGATATATCAAAATATGAGTAATAGTTTTAAAATTATGTGTGTATTCAAAATAGTCTTAATTTAACTTAAGTTAAATGTATATGTGTATATACATATGTGTATATATATATATATGTATTAGATTGACTTCTTTAATGACAATATGTAATATAAAAAAATAGTAATATTCAACACATACAACTGTACAACATATATGAACATATATGAATCATAGAATGCTACAGTATGGTACCACCACGGGGATCCCCACACCACACAGCAGCTCCGGCGTTGAACCGGACTCCTTGCGACAGAATGTCGTGGAGAATGCTGAGGGTTTGTGTCAACGATACATCTTTGAAATCCTCACTAGACAATCCCTTAAAAGTACTCAGATTGTCAGATGGAGAAGATTGAAGCAATACAGACATCAGCATCTTGAAAGCCATTATTCGCCATATTCAATCCAAATATACTCAAACATAGACAGTCTCACATATCATATTCCCCAAAAGAATAGAGAATAACACGTCTTTTACGAAGTCACTTAGTCACCAAGTCCAAGCTGCTGCTGGTCGAACAAACCACGGATACTGCGACCTCAGAGATACGAGTCAAGACTGCAGTGAACGGATTCAAAGCATGGGAAAACTGAAGAATTCATGGAGATTCCAAATCGAAAAAAAAAACAAAAACATGTTTGCAAGGTTCAAAAAAAATAGAAAAGTTGACAGTTTTTTTAATATTTTGAAATTATGAGAAAAGAGAAACAACCATGGGAACACGTTGAACACATCATCAAATTGCCATCTTCCAAACTCAACCCTTGCCAGCATCCCCGACATCCCCAACTCTCCACATCTGCTCGGATCCAACCTTGGGTCATTGATCATTGGAATATTCTGGAACTGATGCAACATTTGGGTTGTCAAGATGGTTTGAAATGGTCATTGAAGAGTATTGAAGGGAGTAAACTGCATAAACCCTATCAAACACCCCCATTTTCAGACACCACCATTTTGGTCAAACGGTTTTTGTATTGAGACTTCCTTGAGGCCGACGTCGGTACAACAGCTGCTTCAAGCACGTCTGAACATGTTGCGTGCAACGAATGGCAATTGCTCTCACTGTTCTATTTATGGCTCGCATATTCCAAATCCTTGCATCCAAAGATTGTTTGCATGATCTCCTGCAATCTGAGTGGCCATCGTTCATCTCAAGGTGTCTCTAGCAAAACACAATAAATGATGCTTGCAAATAAATAAAGCCATACTTTCGTGATACTAGGATCTCAACAGGTGTGCAAATGATCACCCGAGTAACTTTTCGGCCAGCACTTGTGCTCTTATGCTATGCCCGCACGTCTTTTTCATGGGTGTCTCAGGGTACTCCCCTCCCAGGGTACCCCCCCCCCACCCCAATCTGCCAAAAAAGTCAATTAGTGAGGAAACGGCTGCTTGTCCTGAATGTTGTGCATATGTGCTGACAGGGCTCAATAGGGGCTCATGAAGGTAAGACAGTGGAGATGGTTGGAGATGANGAAACGGCTGCTTGTCCTGAATGTTGTGCATATGTGCTGACAGGGCTCAATAGGGGCTCATGAAGGTAAGACAGTGGAGATGGTTGGAGATGATTGGAACTGATAACAATAAAAGAACGTGATTGTTGCTGTTCCTTCTTGGGTTGAACATTTCAATTTTATGTTTCTTTCACAGTGGCGCAAACTTTTGCAGTGGCATTTTGCCAATTTTGCCATGTTGAAGCGTTGCTGATCATTCTGGTTTGGCAATTTGGGTAATGGACCCACCGTCGCGGGCCAGTTCTTCAGCACAAGGTCTCACGAAATGCTGCCAGTCTGAATTCCCAATGAGGTTTTAACGGGTTTTACGCATTGTTTAGAGAAGATCAAAGAACTCACCACTCAGGAGATCAAAGCGTATCTCACGTCTCATAAGATTGATTTCTGACACGCTGCGGAAACAAATGTGCTCCTGATGTTGCGCGTCAGGTTTTCCTGGGTCTCTATATTTTGTTTCCACACTTGACCCACCTGGGACTTCAAGAACAGATTCAACCAATTTTCATGTCCTGAACTCTTTCAGAAAAGAGTTATTTGGCAGTCCTGGAGCCTCTTTCAGAAAAGAATCTCACGAATTGGGGTTTCCTAAATAAAGCTTATTAGAGCCTAATAAGGATTTGCATATATCGCCATGCAATTTATTGAAACGTTTGAGGTTTTTCAATAGAGCTTAATAAAGCCTAATAAGAAATTTGATGGAATTCTTGATAGTCACTAATAAGCTTCAATAAGGGTTTAGAAGGTTTCAGCCTTCTGGGGGGGGGTATCCTGGGAGGGGGGTAGTCTGAACATCACATGACTTTTGGGATGATTGTCAGGAACCTTATTTTTGGTGATCTCTACTTCTACAGTACTTGATGGCCTTCCACTATGTTGAGATGATTTTACTTGATGTGGTTCACGTGGCTTCGCGGACCACGTGATTGATGACCCTCTTCGGGGTTTCGGCTGTACCACAACCGCTGTTCAACCCTTTTTACATAAACCCTAAAGAAAACCTAGAAAAACCCTAGGAAAATCAAACAATTCCTGAAAAAACCCTAAAGAAACCCTAAATGAACCCTAAATGAACCCTAAAGAAACGCTAAAGAAACCCTGAAAAAAACATATGAAAGTGTATTAGTGAATTACCTGGTGGCCGTAGCGCACATGCTGCGGGTAATTTTTGCCTGTATCAGGCAAATCAAGCATGATTTGTTTTCTGGTTGTGCCCTGAACGAAGCGTTGATGTAGCAGGGCAAGCGCGACAATGGAGTGTGTCTGCCAACTCTTGCTGAGATCACAAATGGTGGTTTAGCCCTTCTTCCATTTCAGGATTCTTCACCCCCAGAGGGAAACAACCATGACTATCCATGACCGTCTTTGGTTCTTTGGGGTTCCAGCAAGGTAAAAAGCTTTGCTGTAGCTCCGACTCTGGGTTTCGAACACGCCAATATCTTCACCAGAAATCCACAGCGCAGCTGGCGACGTTCACTGAGATCATATGACGTCAAAAGGGATCATAGTGGATCGGAACGGATCGTATTTATGACCGGCTCATCTATGAAGTGGCAGGATTTCAGAGTGCCACAAGACTTTCTTTGGGAAACTGCACCTCCAAAATCTTTCAACAAAATGCTCTCCAACACCCAAGCAGTGAAATCTCAGTGGAATATGTTGGATTGACTCAAAGCCCCAGTCTCCCGTCTGAACATCCAACTGCTGCGTTTCACACGCAGAAATGGCTACAGTGCATGATGCATGTACGGAAATGTGCTCAAGATTGCTATCTCTAGACACTTGCTGCACCTGCGTTGAGACCGCTGTCAACCTGCTGCTGATCCATCCTTACATGATTGAAGCTCATTCTTCACAGGGTTGGAAGATGTTGGAAGATACATGGGCTCATGAGCTGAGGCCAGGTCCAAGCACGCATTTCAGCGGGCAAAGGAGGTGTTCTCAATGAACCATAGGTGCCTGGAAGATCTGTAAGCGAAGAGCCAGGCGAACGCCAGAGGCCAACTCGGAGCCAACACGATTGGCCTAGAACAAGATACAGTAATATAGTCTATGGTGTTATATCATATGTATATGAAATTATATGAATATATATATATATATATGATTATATATATATGAATATCTACATATATATATATATGATATATAAGAAATATCTAATACACACAGATTCATAGAGGCATGCGACACCGCCGGGAGGTCACCTCCCAGCCTAGTAGGGACCCTCCACGTACAAATTTGGCCATGAAAATCTTGGCTTCGTCGGACGTCTCCGTTGTGCAGGACCTGGGATGTCGACTGGGGCCGCCAAGTGATTTTTTCCGCCGTACTTTTCATGGGGTGTGGAAAAATATGATGACTAGGAGATATCATTTTGATTATCCGTGAATATTTTTGGGGGACCCTGTTTTCAGACAAACCCACCCGGACTTTGGATGACTTTGGAGTTGGAATGTGGTTGTGGGCTGCTAAGAAAAAACAAAAACACATGCCAGAGAGGCAAATGAGAGGAAATTCACGCAGAGTGATGCAGAATGTACATGATCGTGATGTTTAAGAAGTAAGAAGAAAATACATTGTACATGAGTACATGACTGACCAGTCATCCCACCCTGTGGCTCGTGCCAAACGGACCAATTCAGTTGATTTTTTCACAAGAAGCTGGACAAAGATAGTTACAGTGACTCCAGAATGCAGCACAATCCTTTAAGCCTCTGCACGATCAAAAGGTTTTGACAGTGCTGAGTCTGACTGTCTGAAAGATTCTGGAATTATGTTTTTGTGTTGTTGATTCAAGGCTGAGTTCGAACAAAATCTTTGCCAAAGAGATTCCACTTGGCACCCTGCGCATGCATGGAGCGCAGGTTGACCTGCAGCTAAGCCCTGGGCTGACTTTCATACATGAAATGGGTGTGCCTGAAAACGGTTCTGCTCCCAAAAAATGCGGTTTTAATGAGAAAATTATCATGATTATGGTGATTGACCACTGAATGTAGGGGTTTTCCCAACATTTTCAAGCAAACCCTAAATTGCAGCTATCCTTCTTAGCAGCCACGGTACCTGATAACGCCACTCTTTAGTCTATGTATAGTAGCTTCACGAAATGCTGCCACCACTGGAAATACCATGCTGGGCTGTTCTCACCTGCAGAGGCGGCCAAGTAGTTTCAGATTCACTCTGCGATGGATGTTGTCAGAATCAGAACCCAACATTCTTCAGTTGACAGTGTCACTGACAGTCCCAATTCACCACATCCACCACCAAAAACAGGGGCGAAGCATGGCGAAGCGCTTGAACGATCCATGATCCATCGCTGAAAAATATCGCGAGCCTTTTTCCTGAAATCCCCATGGGTGGCTCACGGGATATCAAGGGATTATCCAAAATAGTCAAACACATCTATGGTCTATGGATGGACAGTATTTCAACATATTTCAACCATTTTCAACCAATTATGAGCCTCTCCCGCCTGTCCATGCTCGTGCAAATGATAGTACAAGAGTGCATCACCTTGACCTTTGCACAGGTGATTCAGTAAGAGTTTCTGCCACAAGGCAGCAAGTTGTTTGGATGTCATCCCTGACAAGACATCCGCACAAGTCGTAGCTACAGTACACAAGTCAATGCAAAACAATTTACTAGTAGACACGAAAGAAAACACGACCAAACGATTCTTGGATTCCACGCAGAACAAAAGTATCATTGTGGCCAATGAATCTAACCATCGTCTGATTTCTGGCTGCCACCAAGCTTCACACGAAGTCGCAACGGAGCCTGCACTGGAATCAGCTGACATAGCTGACGCAGCGGACGCAGCGGACGCAGCCGCAGCTGATTATGCAGAAATACTAAATATATACTAAATTATTGAATGAAAAACTCAGCAATTGTCACCTATCTTCACTATGATGTGGTTGGAAAACTATTGTTGGCTCTTTGCCTCCCTGTTTAAGAGGGAATATAGATATCCATAGCATCCCATAGCTCCTTAGCTCCCTCCTAAGCACCAAATAACTCATCAATTTTCAATCTCCTGAGGTAACATGAGGTTTCCCAAAATCAAGGTAGACTGTTGATTCATCACGGAGGCTCGCAGTTGGGAAGCCAAAGCCAAGCAAATTCTTTTACAGATCCATCGCCTGTCAATCCATTTCCAACTGGTATATGTGATAAGTTTGTTTCGGAGTTGGCTCTGGGCTAGCACTGCCATGCATTGCCTATCTGCTCGGATCTTACGGCATCGTTGTGGCATAGCAAGTCCATGCCCTGCATGCCCTGTCCTTCTGACAAACCTCCTCGAACGCCTCGTCCAAGTAGCCTGAGATGTCGAAACTTGCTCGAATACATATCTCAATACCAAGCAAATGGAATTAACATGGGGCAATTGGCACACAGCAAACTTACAGCAACCCCCCAAAAGAAGGAAAAATAAGGAAAGTAACATGCGTCACATACTTGTCTATATATCATTTTTGGGGGGTTCCTATGCATTCAAACATGTTGAGCTGTATTCGTATGACTGTCCAACAACAAACTCTTTGAACAGTCTGACTGCGACAAGTGATAGCAGTGAACTGCAGTGAATCTAGGGAATCCACTTTGAGGGTACCTTGAAACAGATCCGCACGTGTGCGCATCACCTACGTCCGTATGTGCCAGCATCAAGAGGTGTGCCTTGTGATTTCAACCTATGGAGGATTACCGGACCATCATGGCATCAACACCATGATCATCATCCCAAACATCAACCATAGAACAGAATAAGACTTCAACTACCAATGCCTTTGCAGGTTGCACTCCAACATTAGTTGCTACAAGTCCCCCATGTTTTTGCTTCAATCCAGTTTTTTGTCATCGAAAATACAATCGATGCTGATAAAATATCACTTCTTGCGGGTACTGTATTTTACTGGATATCCCAATGCTCCATTGGCCTTGGATATCACCATGTGTTCCAATGTATATCGATTTATGGTGTAAGTATGTATGTTATATTTGAATCGTATTCATATATCATATATATATATATCATATATATATATATACTGTATATATATATATACATATATTTTATATATACCACATATTTCTGTTTTTTTTTCAGGTTCCCAATTTTGTCAGGAAAATTCCTATAAATCGATGCCCTTTGTTGCGGAAATCTACGCTTTGAAACCATGGTTTCTACCAGGAAATATTGGTCTTTCCTGCAGATTTTCCCAACAACCCTCATCCATTGAATCAACTGAGCATAGCAGGATTCCCGGCTGAGACTTTTGAAGCTCCGGCCCTTGCCATTGCCACGCCAGGGCAGTTCATTGGCCTATCCAAAGTCATGGCTGCCATGCCATAACTTGGCTGCGTTGATCCAATATTGTAATAATCCAGCATTTATGGTTTAGTCGTTGAAAAACTGTTACTTTGATCTCATAATCTAATATGACTATAATAATCATCTAGGAGATTCCAGGACTAGGTGATACTAAGTGTAAGATTTCAGACTGGGATACCAAACAACCCGTACAAAAAGGAACAAAACAACAGCAGGAAAAAAATGAAACGGTAAACTGCAAAGCAAGTGAACGGGAAAATGCTGCCGAAACAAAAGCAACATGGAAACCACAAGAACCGTACAAAATGCGAAATGAAGGACAATCAAATGCAAATATGGATAAATAGAACAAAACAACATACTTGCTTTAATTGTTGATTCTTTGGAAGGAACATCGGCTAGGCTGTTTTGGGTATATTTTTTTCGAGGACAAATCATCATTTTCCCAATTCTACATTGGTCAAAACTGAGAAATGGTCGAAACTGTTGGTGAAAGACTCATGATACTCATGTGATAAACACATCTTAAATAGATCAAAACAGTAGTTGTTGAACCCCCAATGAAACCAGCATGAACTGAACCAGAGATTTTGGCCACTGCTCATGCGGGGCATGGGTCATTTTCGTCATTTTGTGCTGTAAAGGTCCAATCAGCCTTTGATTGCAGCAACCATAGCCGCATGCAAAACAACCATGCCATGCACCTCCAGGTTCAATCTCTGGAGAAGTTCAGTATCCTGCCAAGCTTATCGACATTGCCAAGCCGTTGCTTGGCAAGCACATTGGCAGTTCAATCGGCTACTGATTGGCTGCATATGCAGATTTCATCAAATTTGACGAAAGAATTAGTGGCCACAGGAATGTCAAGGTGAACGAAACTTTTGGTGGTCTAAAGATTAAGACCCTGCCATGTGCAAAAACGTTTCTACGGTTCCTAAAGACGAAACACACCGAAACAAAATCTTCAAATGCAGGTGTTCCAGAACTTGGACATTTCCGCGATCCTTGGACAGTGCATGTCCAGCTGACCTGAGACTTCTGACACGAATAGATTTCCATGGATTCACAACGCAAAAAAAACCAATTCAATGGAGGTGGTGCAATGGGGGAATCATCCAAAAATAAAATATTTTCATTTATTTTCCAGTTTGCCATGTTTGATTGCTGGAGCGTAAACATGGTATAATCCCATCCCCGGTTCAAATGTACTAAACACCACCATTGAATGTCCCAAATATGTGGTGGCATCCCCACATCCACCGTGGTGATTCCGGGGGATGAAGGACGTTTTACCGGGGAAAGGGACTGTGACATGGATCGATAAACTAGGATTAAAAAAACTATAAACGCCACATGAATAACATAAATTCCCATTACTAATAATTTATCAATCCATATTAATCCATATCAATTCATAGTTGGATGAGCCTAGTCTGCGATGCTGACAGCTAACATCCGAGCTATCGACCAATTGGCCATCGGGAATGCGATGCCTACGGGATCATCACGTAGACGGACAAGAACCTCGGGATTCTCAACCACTTTTCAGATCTTTTAAACATAGATAAGTGGGGAGCAAGGCGCCCCGGGTATGATGTGTGAAAAAAAATTGAGAAAACAATGATCAAAGGACATTTAGTTCACAAATTTCCGAGTTGTGAATGTCAAGGGGACCTCTTCCCGTCATCGGCATCATCACCATCACCATCATCACCATCATCACCATCATCATCATGTTTGTTTATACTCTCAACTTGGGGGGTACCCTTATATATTCTAGGAAAAACGAAAAATGTAACATACTAACATAAAATAAAAGATGTTATTATCAAAATTTCAAAAGAATATTTCAATAGTAAAAAATTGATAATCAACAATTTATACAAAATGAAAAATTAAATGATAAGGATTTTTGAAAAAATAGAAAAGAAAAAGATACATAATATACTATAAAACAAACAAAATATACTTTACAATAAAGTGAAAAATATCATACAAGAAAAGAAAACATTAACTATACAAGAAAAGTAAAACAAACAACATTTGAAATATTACAACAATATAAAAATAAAAAATGAAATTTAATATAACACAATGAAATGTAATAAATTATTGCAAAACAAAATATGATATAATATAGTTTATCAAAATATGATTATGATTTCATTTTAAAAAACAACAACATATGAACTTATATAATTAAACAAAATGAAATACTAGAAAAAATAAGACACTAAACCAATACATGGTATACTAAAATGTAATTTATTTTAACTCAAATACAAGAAAACAAAAACCATTTAATGTAAACATATAGTTTTAATATAGTGAACTAAAATAGTTTTATTTCAAAAAGAAACAATGTTTTGAAAATTATGTATTAAAGAAAAATAAAATATCACTTAACTTGACATAATATAAAATAAAGAGTAACATCCTGATGACAAAATAATGTAAAGTAAAAAACAAATATAAAAAAAGAAAACTATACTATAAAATGCAACAATATCATACAATAATTGATAATCAAATACAAATCAGTCATCATGGACACTCCCATATTCATCTCACAATTACCCAGGCTTTTTGTCTCGAGAAAACAGGGGGCCTCTGATCCAACAAGGGTTATGAGCCCAAGCCCCATTTTCCAATTCGCTGTGTAACTCCTTTCGATTGCCGTGAGATCGAGTTCGGCCCCACCTGTTGGTAAAGGGGATGGTGCCTTACTGGCTGGTGGAAACCCCTGGTATTCAGAAAGGGCGCAACTGGAATGTCAGCTTAGGGCTAGAAGGTGCCAGGGACTGCCTGAACAGTCTCCGGAGTCGCAGGGTGCTCCCATCCATGATGATGTCTCGACAGCGGGTCTGTGCGTGGGCAAGGGACGAGGAGGACATTCTGCCGGGAAGCCGTTTGTGACACCACCCAGCAAAGCGCTTAGTTCTGGTCATGTTGGGGATGAGCTTGAGTTTCGTGGGAAGCGTACGGAAGGCCGAGTGCCGGTGGGAATCAAAGGTGATGATCGACTGGATAACCGAGATGTTTCTGGTGTGTCTGGTGAAGATAGTTTGCAAAGGGCTCTGGAAATTGAAGTGGTCAACCAGCTTCGTGAACAAAATGCCAAACTGATGTCTGAACGGGAGAAGTATAGACAGATGAAAGGCAGCCCCGAATCTGGTGAGGGATCAAATCATTCCTGGGTCAAAGTTCCAAGTGATGGCATGCGAGAAAGGGGAGATAGCAATGGTATTCGTGGGGAGGAATGCAGGACACCCCGCAATGATGGCCGGCCTGGGAATGGATGTAGATTCACTCCAAACGGCACCAGGGTTTCTGACAACACTCCACCTATACGGATGCACCGGTTGTTCCAGAACCTCCCATTTTGCCTCCTGTGCCACCATTTCCAACACTAGCTGATGATCTGGCATCTGGAATGTTGGAGAAATATGAAGTGATGAACGATGGTTGTAAGATGCGTCATGGTGCAGATGCTTGGAAGCCTCATGGTGACAAGTCTTCAGAGCCGACCCCGGGTGAAGCTAGAGCTTTCTGGTTGGAACGTGAAGTTGTAGCTTTGAAACACTCCTTGGAAAAGATGACACATTGGAATCCTTTTAGATCCAATGAGTACTGGTCTACTGGTTTCCAGCCCCCTCCACCGGGTCCATCCTTGACGGGTTTTCCTGACTTCGCCACGGATCTTGGACGACCTGACCCTGATCGGGCTGAACGCATTAGTCGCTTGCATCCCGGTGATCCGCAAGGGCACTTGCTTGGCAATGGCAGTCAAGATCATCATGATCGAGATCGGGCTTGCGCTTTGAGCATGGATCTTGGTGCAGGTTTTCAACAAGATCGGGCTGGCACTGCGAGCACTGTGCTTGGAGCGGACCGTGGACACGTTCGGGCTTGCGCTTCTGGCACTGGTCATGGTGCGGTTTTTGGACAAGATCGGGCTAGCATGGCGCTTGGAGGTGACCGCGAAGGTGATCGGGCTTTGCATGGTGCAGCGTCTCTACATCCAGGCCATCTTCAACGCTCTGGTGGAGATCTATGGCCTGATGGAGGTGGAGGAGTGGGAGTTGGAATGATTCCCCAGTCATGGGAAAACGGGGGAGGTGGAAACATGGCATCACCATTGCAGTTTGGTGACTGGATCCATCTTTGTGGGCCGGTGATGAGAGATCTGTCAAGTGTCGCAAGCCGCTGGTGGGATCTGACAGTTCGTCAAGCTCAGGTTCATTACGCCGAATGGAAACAAGCGACACCTCTTCAACGGGTCCAACTTCAACCAAGGATGCCCGATGAGCTGCAGGACCAACGACACTATGGTCGCACTGAGCAGCGTGGAGTTCATCTGTTGCTCAAAGCAGTTGCATCTGACACTCAACAGATGCTGGTGACGGATCGCCACATGACGAGTACGGCAATCTTGTTCAGGCTCTATGTGAGGTACCAACCGGGAGGCCCTGGTGAAAAATCCTTGATCTTGAAGGAGTTGACTCAGCTTGCCAAAGCGGCGACCATGGCCGAACTTTCATCATCCCTGCGGAGCTGGCGACGACACTTTGGTCGAGCACGTGAAGTTGGTGCCACTTTGCCAGATGGCACACTTTTGCTTCGAGCCTTAGAGCCGGCAGTCCAGCAGGTTGCCAAGGAAGATAGCCAAGCTGCGTTCAGGCTTGCTCAGAGCAGATCAGCTCTTCCAGTGGATGAGTTGCCGGAGCCTACATCCATTTGGGACTTCAGTCAATGTCTTCTTGCCGAAGCAGAAACTTTGGTGCTGATGAACTCTTCTGCAATTCCCGCCACTACAACAACACCCCTGAAGTTGAAGGTGATGGAGGCCGGAGAAAACGGATGAGGAAAACGTTCTGGCACCGAGGCAACTCTGTCGAATGGCAAGGCCAAGGGGAGCTCCCCCATTGATGCTCCGTGCAAATGGTTCCGCAGTGATCAAGGCTGCAGAGCAGGGCAAAAGTGCAAATGGAGTCACGGTTGGGAGGGCATCACTGACAAAGGTGCTCGATGCTCTGTGTGTGGGTCCAAAGAACATCGCAAGGCCGACTGCAAGGTGAGGGGCACTGGTGGTGGTACCAAGGACGAACCCAAGGGTTCGGGGGGAGGATCTAGTGGCAAAACTTCAAATGCATCTGCGACCTCTTCTATGTCAACTACATCACCCTCGACTCCAGCTACCAAGCCAAAGATCAATGAACTGACCACTTCGGCATCAACGAATCAAAGGTCTTGGAGATGGAGGTACTGGGGGGGACCAAGCGGCAAGAAATGAGAAGACAGCCGAGCTGTTGCATGAAGCCACACAACTGCTGAGAACCCTCAAGCCTCTTCACACCAATCCAGTTTTGAAGGTGATGCAGCTTGAAGGCTTGAACCGAGTCGAGAACAACATGGTGCTCATTGATTCTGGTGCGACTCATGCACTTCGACCAGCAATGGACATGGCTGAGTGGAATCAAGCTGAATAAACCACTGTTCAACTCGCTGATGGCACTACGAACTCTTTCCGCCTAAAGTACAACACAAAGATCCTGCTGGGGCACCCTTCAGAATCAACTGCAAAGATCCTTCCTATGAGTGCTTTGAGTGATTTGGATTTCGTGCTGGAGTGGCGAGATGGCCATTGTCACTTACAAGACTGTGAAGGACGTGTGGTGGAGGTCACCTTGCAAAATGGGTGTCCAATGCTGGAGGAAGTACAAGGAGATCAACTCCTGCAGTGGCTTGAAGCTTTTCAAACTCATCAACGACGGAAACTAGCCATCGTGCGAACCATGCTGACGGATGCCGAGCAGGTGGACAAGAATGCCCTGAACCTGGAATTGGCACTCACCTTGCGCTTGAGAGAGCAGTTTCCTCAGCTTCCGGATGAGATCATGGCTCGAATCGTTCCACACTTGGAGAGGACCCAGACTTCAAACTTTGACTTTGCCTCGCAACTTCCATGGAACCGCAGAAAGCGGAGAAGGCTGATGCAAGCCAAACATAT
Organism: Symbiodinium sp. clade C Y103; assembly: GCA_003297045.1. Taxonomy (NCBI): domain Eukaryota; class Dinophyceae; order Suessiales; family Symbiodiniaceae; genus Cladocopium; species Cladocopium sp. clade C. Next base: position 28,223 of record BGPT01002266.1, on the reverse strand, counting down.
CATCATCCACTGCTTCTCTGGGCCGGATCAGTCATACTGGGACAAGCATTGTGGAGATGCTCGAACTGAAGTGCTTTGCATCGATACTACATGCTCAACTCCTGCAAACCTCCACAACAAGAACATCTATGGATTTCTGTTGATGCTGTGCGCCAGTGGCCGTGTGAGGTCAATCATCGGTGGCCCTCCATGCCGAACCATATCGGCTTTGAGGTATCAAGGAGATGACGGTCCTGGTGTTCTACGAGATGATGAACATCCCTATGGCCGACCGACCTTGAGTCCCTCAGACATGGAGTTAACATTGGTGGTGGGTGACACAGTCCTGATGTTCAGGTTTTGGTCTTTGATGATCTTGGCGGAGGAAGTCCGGACCTTTGAATCACCACCGACACAGTTTGTCATGGAGCAGCCCGAAGATCCAGCGCGGTATCGTGCAGCTCAGGATGTAGAGGAGCACAAGTACTTCTCGGTGTATCGAACCTTGGAGTGGGGGCAATTTGCAAAAGCGTTTGGTCTTCGTCAGGTACATTGTGATCAACATCCAATGGGACATTCAAAACGAAAGCCAACAACGTTGGGAACCAATGATGCAGCTCTTGCACAACTACAAGGCTTGCGTGGTGCCCCATCTGATGAATCAGATGCAGCAGCCCGGTATAGATCTTTGACTATGCAGCAACGATGCCATGAATCAAAGTCTTGGGCATGCTGGGCACCGGGTTTGAAGGCAGCCATTGCCGAGTCGATCAATCGACACATCAAGAATGTGGACTGGGCTATGTCTCCTTGGCAGCAAGTTCAAAGGCAAGATCAACCCAGTGAAGCTTCTCCTTCTGAGTCACGACAGTCAGAACCTGCTTCAGTGCGATCTCAAGAGGATAAACATTCTTCATTGCGACCACTGAATGATCCTGAGGCTGTAGTGCAAACATCAGAACCTTTTTCAGTGCGATCTCAAGGGGATCAACATTCGTCATTGCGACCACTGAATGATCCCGTAGAAGGAACTTTGACAACACAACCTTTTTCAGTGCCATCGTCAGTGGATCAACATTCTTCATTGCAATCACTGAATGATCCAGAAACACATGGACCTTCTTCAGTGGGAATGCTTCAGGATCGACATGATTCATCGCCATCACTGACCGATCCTGTTGTGGACACCAATGGACACTTTTCAGTGCAATCACGAGTGGGTCAACCTGATTTAATGCAATCTCAAAATGACCCTGACCGAATGATTGAACACTTTTCAGTACCAACACAAGAACCTGATTCAGAGCGACAGCGCTTGCGAGCCAATGGGTCCAGCAGTGCCTCATCTGAAAGTCCTCTTCATCAAGGGCAACTTCCCCAGAGCATGCGAGCCTTGGGATCTGTGGCATTGGAACAATGGAGAAGGCACTTTCTCAATGACCATTTGCCGGCTCGGCGTGATTGTGCACAATGTGTGCGAGCCCAGGCAAGAAATCGACCTCACCGTCGAATACAACACCCGGATGCCTACACCCTCAGTGTTGATTTGTCTGGCCGACTTTCTCCGGGTGACGATCAACAGATGAAAGGCTGCCGTTATCTCCTGGTGGGGTGCTTCACATATCCGGTTACTCGCTCCGGAAAGTCACTGGTGCCTATTCCGGGCCAACCTGATCCTGAAGAACAAGATCAACCACTTCCTGGACTTGATGTGGATCTGGATGATGATGCTCCACTACCAGACGCCGATGATGCCATCTTCCCTGAAGAGGAGTTGGAAGCCATCCAGGAGGGGGAGGACACGGAGGATTCACCGGCCACCAAACGGGCCAAATCCATGAATCAAACATGGCTGCGTCTTGTTGAACAGGCGCAAGATGTGACAGTCCGCCAATTGACGTTTGTGCAACCTGTGAAGAGCCGAGCCACAAAGCATTTGCTGCCGGCTTTGGCACGCATCTATGCTCGCCTTAGAGCGTTGGGCCCCCATCTACAGGCTGCACTCTGATCGGGCACGTGAGTTCTCCTCCAGTGAGATGCAAGCTTGGGTAGCTGAGCGGGATGTGCTCACCAACATGACCTCTGGTTCCAGCTTCAAAGCCAATGGCCGTGTGGAGGCGGAAATTGGGGTGGTCAAGAAATCCATCAGGACGTTGATCTCAGGAGGGATACGTCCCTTAGCTCAATGGCCGCTGGCCGCACGTCTTGGAGAACGTCGCCTTCGAAGTCAGCTGAGTATCCTTGGATGGCCAGTTGGCAGACTGATCAAGTTTGGAGCAAAAGCATATGCTTTGCGAAAGTCATGGCAAGCTCGGTATGCTCCCTGGCGTGATGTTCGTGAAGAAGTGGTGGTACTTGGTCCTGATGTTCATTCATCACTGACCACAACTGGATACTACGTCCGATCTGTGCAAACGGGCCGGTACTTCTTCACAGATGACATTGTCATCCCTGATGTTCAACAACCACCGGTCGAGGACCAAGTTTTGTACTTGCCTGAAAGGGCTGATGATCAACCAGCACGGCGACATCGCCGCAAAGCAGCTCAACCAGCCATATCAATGTTTGACATTGAGGGGGAGCGCAGGATTGTGGCAACTTGTCCATCGATGTTTGAGCCTGAGGCCGCTTCTCATCATGGAGCATCCAGTGACAGTTGGACAATTGAGACAACTTCCAGGACATCCAGTGACAGCTCGCCCAAAAGGGTGCTTGACTTTGAGGAGGAGGATTGGTGGATCGGAGTTGGGGAAGTGGAGGAGGTGCTTGGATGCGTGGGCCCCATCGATCAAACAAGAATATCAGCAACTCGTCCATGACAAGCGAGCCGTGAAGCAGCTCACAATGAAGGAGCTTCATGAACAGTTGTCGCAAGACCGGGGAGTTCCGATTGAGCTCTTACCTGGCAAGACTGTACACACACGAAAGGCACAGTCAGGGGCCTTTCGCAGCAGGGCAGTTATCTGCGGCAACTATGCCTCGGCCACGGACCAAGAGGTTTATGCAGGGGGCACTGACAGCATCCAGGTCAGAACAGCTCTCAAAGTTTCTGCTCTCTTTGGTTGGAAGGTCATGGGGACGAATGTGAGAACGGCTTTTCTGAACGCAAGGAGGAGGGATGAAACCAAGCTAGTAGCGATGAGTATACCATCGGTTTTCAAGCGGTTGGGATTGGCCAATGATGATGAGGTGTGGCTCGTGGAAATGGCCCTCTACGGGCTGACTACAAGTCCAAGAGACTGGGGGATACATCGAGACATCACCCTCAAAAACCTCACTTGGAGCCGGGAGTCGGAGGAGGGAGAAATCAAAGGCCACTTTGAGAAGTCAGAGGATGAGAACCTTTGGAGACTGATTGAAACAGACTCAAGTGGAAAGCGTTGGTGTGGTCTTCTTTGCGTCTACGTTGACGACTTGCTTTTCTGTGGCGAGGAGGAGTCCCTCAAAAGTGCCTTAGCGGCTGTGGAGTCCCAGTGGTCTTGTGCGGAGGCGGAATGGGCTAGTGATGCCAAAGCTTTGAAATTCTGCGGCATTGAGATCACAATGGACAAGGATGGGAATGGCTTGCACTTATCCCAACGTGGGTATGAAGCTGAACTGTTGGATAGGTGGGAGGTGAAGGACAGCTTGAGCTTTCCCAATTTCAAGATCAGCGTGCAGGACTTCGAAGTGGCCGAGCTGATAGATCCGAAGGTGCTTCGAGAGTCACAAGCACTAGCAGGTGCTTTGCTCTGGTTGTCTACAAAAACCAGGCCTGACGTTTCTTTTGGGGTAGCTGCAATGAGCCGCTTGATGTCAAAGAACCCCAAAAGAGCTCTGGAAGTTGGAAAGGCTTTGTCGAGCTACGTCAAATCCAACCCTGGCGACCTGCACTATTGCAAATACTTTGCAAATGATGGTTGGGGCGAACGCAGTCAGCTCAAGTCCCAACGCAACATCTACAGCATTGAAGTCTTCTCAGACATTGCATATGCAGCTGGGGCCAGCCACAGAAGCATCCAGGGGATAGCAGTGTTCTTTGCGGGCAGTCCGGTGGCATGGCAGAGCTCCCAGCAGCCCTTCATCACTCACAGCACTGCGGAATCGGAGTTGGTTTCTTACTATGAGAGCTTGCTCATTGGCCGTGCAACTGAGGCTTTGCTATGTGCCATTTGGGGCGTGCCGCTGGACAAGAACAATCCGTTCAGCCGATCCATTTATGGAGACAACATGGCGGCGATTGGGTTGGCCAGCGGAAACACTTGTGCTTCATGGAGGACTCGTCACCTTAGAATCCGTGCATCGATTCTCAAGGAGGCGATGGATTAGGAGTGCGAGGTGCCCGGAGGAATTTGGAAGCTGCTTCATCTCAAGGGCTCTGAACTAGTAGCTGATGGTTTGACAAAACAGTTGCTGGGACAAGCCTTCACCAGGTTTGTAGAAGACTTGGGATTGAAGAAGAAAACAGTAGTTGAAGCGACTGAGAAGTCGGATGAATCATGGTCATAAACTACAAGTGGTGGTACTTCCAATGGTGGTTTTGCAGCCGCAAAAGCGCTGGTGTTGGGAAGCAAATTGGTCTCTATGGCTGAGGCATCACAAAGCAGCACGTCTGAAGAAGAAGGAGATTTCACTCCGATTTTGGTGACTGGTGCCATTCTAATGGCGATGGGGGCAATGTACACCGGGCAACTAGTGCATAGCATGTCGCGCTGCTGCCTGCGTCGATTGCAAGCTGTTCAGAATGGTCCGGGTCATCAAGCCGGAGCTAGCAGGTCTTCTTCTGAGGAGAACATCTTGGTGGTATCCGATGATGAGCTGCTGGGTGCCCCTGGGCAGGGCCTTGGATCCTCAACGAGTTCCAACGCCCCTGTGCAGGGCCGTGGAGTAACATCGGCGGGCGCTATGTCCCGGAGTATGAGGCAACAGTTGGGCTCAAGCGGAGCAGTGGAGTCAAATTCGCGAAGACGAAATGTGGCTTCATCATCTGCGGGCTCTTCATCCAACATCATCACTGGTGGAAGTGGCTCGACCCCCGAGCAGGGTCCTTCTACATCCATGTCGAGTGCAACTCCCTTGAACTCTCAGCGACAGTCGGGCTTAGCATGCGATGCAGCGGCGGCTGGTGCGGCGTCAAAAGCAGCTGCGGAGCTTGCGTGGCGTCTTGCTGCTGTGGCGAGCGGCAATGAATCATCATCGGCTTCTGATGCAGCGGCTGAGAGGGGAAGGGCCGGCAAAAAGCCGGATGATGAAATTCAAAACCCATGGAATTTACTCCAGCGGCAAAACAAAGGCAAAGGGTGGTCCCCTACAACTATGGCGCGAAAATACCGCCAAAGATCTGTACAAAAGCCTTGAGCCTGGAAGATTTTACAAAGTTTGCCATGGGTGGCAAAGGGGGAGTCAGTCATCATGGACACTCCCATATTCATCTCACAATTACCCAGGCTTTTTGTCTCGAGAAAATAGGGGGCCTCTGATCCAACAAGACAAAAAAGGCAATACAATGCAAAATACCCTTTCTAAATTGCTAAATTTAAAAAAGATTCTAAGTTTCAAGACATAACATAACATATCGTCTAAGAAATCAAAGAAAATATCTCAATACAAAAAGTAATATATAACAAAAAACATGCTATAATATACTATACACATATTTTAAACTGCACAATAGGACACTTTATATGAGGCAAGATCCCAAGGGTCCAAACCACAAATTCAAAAAGGTCTAGAATGCAATAAGGTGACTGGTTTAGACCCTACCCCGTTAGACCCTGTGGGGTGTGGTAGTTTTCTACCTTGACTAGTTGATGGTATGTTAGTTAATTTCACATGCGTGTCAATTCACGGAGGAAAAACACTCTTGGGCGCTAAACCCTGTGTTTTTAGGGCAAAGTGGCCTTCGTGGTCGCCGCAGTATAGGGTCTGTGTTTCCGCGCGTTCGGGGCTGGATCTGCAAAAGTTGTCGACAAAAAGCAGGACTGTGGTGAGAGTTTGGTTTCACATAAACATTGCTAGATCCTGACGGCCGCGGAGCACTTTTGGAAGATGAGGTCGGCCAAATGTGCACCAGACTGTAGCGAGAGCTTGATGTCACATAAATATTGTAAAAAAAACATGTTCGGAACAGTTTTGGAAGATGTGCACCAAACTGTAGCGAGAGCTTAGCGAAGAGAAGAATTAAGTTGCAAGAGCTACGTACAGAGGAGGTAGCGAGGCAGCCCAGAGCAGAAGTAGCTGAGAGAAGAAGTGCCTCAGCGAAGAAGTCGCTCAGTGAAGAAGTAGCTCAGCACAGTAGCGCATTCATCCATCCATCCACACAATCCATCAACTCCATCATTTGTTCATTCGTTCATTCGTTCATGCATGGATTCATTGAATCATTGATTCCATGGTTCATTGATTCAATAGTTCATTGGTTCATTGGCTCACTGATGCCTTGGTTCAGTGATTCATTGACTCATTGACGCACTGCTTCATTGATTTGTTGATTCATTGAGTGGTTGATTCACCGATTCATTGACTGGCTGATTCACTGATTTATTGCTTCATTGGTCCTTTGATTCATTGACTCATTGGTACATTGATTGGTTACTGCAGTCCTTCATTGGTTGGCTGATTCACTAATTCATTCATTCATTGCTTTGTTTCTTCACCGCTTCACTGATTCATCGTTTCATTAGTTCATTGGTTCATTGGTTCATCAGTTCATTCGTCCATTGATTCATTCAGTTGTGCATGGATTCTTTCATGTCATGTCATTGGCATCTCAACAACCATGTGCCCATTCGTGGATGCACCTCGCAACTTCAACACCCCGTTGCTTCTGCATCTCACAAACTTTCCTATAGGCCATCTTCTTCCTATAGTTGTTCTACTTCTTTCGAAACTTCCGCCCGGGCATGGGCCGGGCACTACCTGGTATGGTTTCAACATGAAACCTTTCTGAAACACTAAAATCTCTGTGATCTCAGTTGGGTTTGTCTGAAAATATGGCAGGTGTATGTACTTGCCTCATCGACTGGTGCAGTTTCCCGTAATTTCTGAAAACATATTCTACATCTACATCGCCATTTTGATGTATAGGACATGTTCAGACACATATAAAGTTCAAGCAAGTCAAGATTCAAACCCACGG
>BGPT01002266.1:1142-16103 GCA_003297045.1 Symbiodinium sp. clade C Y103 | reverse complement strand
GTAGTAGTAGTAGTAGTAGTAGTAGTAGTAGTAGTAGTAGTAGTAGTAGTAGTAATAGTAGTAGTAGTAGTAGTAGTAGTAGTAGTAGTAGTAGTAGTAATAATTGTTGTTGTTGTTGTTGTTGTTGTTGTTGTTGTCATGTAGTTGAAGTTGTGGTTGTAGTTGTCATGTAGTTAAAGTTGTTGTTGTTGTTGTTGTTGTTGTTGTTGTTGTTGTTGTTGTTGTTGTTGTAGTTGTAGTTGAAGTTGTAGTTGTAGTTGTAGTAGTAGTTGTTGTTGTTGTTGTTGTTGTCGTTGTTGTCGTTGTTGTCGTTGTTGTCGTTGTTGTCGTTGTGTCTTTGTTGTCGTTGTTGTGGCTGTTGGTTGTTGGTTGTTGGTTGTTGGTTGTTGGTTGTTGGTGGTTGGTTGTTGGTGGTTGGTGGTTGGTGGTTGGTGGTTGGTGGTTGGTGGTTGGTTGTTGTTGTTGTTGTTGTTGTAGTTGTTGTAGTAGCTGTAGCTGTAGCTGTAGCTGTAGCTGTAGTAGTAGTAGTAGCAGCAGCAGCAGCAGTAGTAATAGTAGTAGTAGTAGTAGTAGAAGTAGTAGTAGTAGTAGTAGTAGTAGTAGTAGTAGTAGTAGTAGTAGTAGTAGTAGTAGAAGTAGTAGTAGTAGTAGTAGTAGTAGTAGTAGTAGTAGTAGTAGTAGTAGTAGTAGTAGTAGTAGTAGTAATTGTTGTTGATGTTGTTGTTGTTGTTGTTGTTGGTTGTGGTTGTGGTTGTGGTTGTGGTTGTGGTTGTGGTTGTGGTTGTTGTTGTTGTTGTTGTTGTTGTTGTTGGTTGTGGTTGTGGTTGTGGTTGTGGTTGTGGTTGTGGTTGTGGTTGTTGTTGTTGTTGTTGTTGTTGTTGTTGTTGTTGTTGTTGTTGTTGTAGTGGCTGTTGTGGTGTAGTTGTTGTAGTTGTTGTAGTTGTAGTGGCTGCAGTTGCAGTTGCAGTTGTAGTTGTAGTTGAATTTGTGGTTGTAGTGGCTGTTGTGGTGTAGTTGTTGTAGTTGTTGTAGTTGTAGTGGCTGCAGTTGCAGTTGCAGTTGCAGGTGTAGTTGTAGTTGTAACTGTAGTTGTAGTTGTAATGTAACATTCCGAAACGAAGCAATTCTGCGCGACTTCTTCCATGTTCCAAGCTGACGACTTCAAAAGCAAAGCAATTCGGCGAGGCTTCCCTCACAAATGGAAAGTTGAGTGTGCAGCTGATGGCCTCGTACCAATGCGTTTTGCGACTTTTTCATGCCATGTCTCTAAAGTACTGCGCCTGCCACGAAGAAGTGACGCCAGGTCATACGAAGTGCTGCACCTGTCACGCAAAATCATCACGCAAAATCATCTTAGCATTGAAGATCTGATGCTCCAAAATGACACCCCTCTCAGGAAATCAGCGCCCTGACCTCTTAACATGTTTGCTCGAAATGTCTCTTGTACTGCGCCTGCCATGAAAATTCATCTGTGCAGATCCTCTTCAAATGTCCCACACCTGCCATCGTTTTTGAAAATGCTACAAAACCCACACGTTTAGCTCACTTTTGACAAGGTGCAGAATCCCTTGCCTGCCACACAAAACGAAGTCTGAACGTCTAAAAGTGCACCGAACGCCTCATTTTTTTTTCCCTTTTTCACTTCCAAATGTACTTCGTGCCACAACGCCGTGCACTTTTTCCACATCTCGACTTCCAAAAGTGGTCCAAGCATGTGGTGTTTTTAACATTTTCACTTCCAAACGTGCTTCGCGCCACAGTGCCGTGCACTTTTTCGACATCTCAACTTCCAAAAATGCTCCGAGACCACCACTTTTTAACACTTTTTACTGCCAAATGTGCTTCGCGCCACAACGCCGTGCACTTTTTCCACATCTCAACTTCCAAAAGTGCTCCGAGAATGGTGTGCTTTGCCAATTTTCACTTCCAAAAGTGCTTCGTGCCACAATGGCGTGCGCTTTTTCAACATCTCGCTTCGCGCCACAACGGCGTGCAATTTTTGATCTCTCATCTCCCCAGATGTCTCCGCACCCGCCGCTTTAGCGAGCCTACTTTTCGACCCTCCGGAGCCACAAAACATTGGAAAAACACAGTGTTTCGCGACTTTCCTACCTTTTCGCGCACCTGCATCTTCTTTCTTCCGACTTTCTCCCCATCTCCCTTTTTCTCTTCTGACTTTCTCCATCTTCTTACTTTCTTCCTGGCTTGGCTTTTCCATCTGTCAATATTGTCGGAAGGTTTAGCTTCTAAACTTCCTTTGAAGATAGGTTGCGGTACGTTGCGTTACATTGCCTCACGCTACTTTCAGAAGAATGTCCATAACAGTTCTTGAAGTCCAAAGCCTAACGGAAATCACATGAAAGCCACAAAACAAAAACATCTGTTGATTGCAAAATTCCCATCCTTTGATGGTCCAAAACTCCCCCAAAAAAATACTTGTATAGTTTAAGAAAGTTGAATTTCCCTCAAGCCGTGACCTTCATCCACAGAGGGAACTGTGCAGTTCTCGGATCAGTTCGGCCGCTTGTCCTGCAGTAGGCCTGGCTTCAAAATGCCAAGGAACCACGGGAAAAATAGCGCTGAAACAAAGGGCGGTCCTGTACATGTTCCCTTCATCCAGGAATATGTCCGTAAATAAAAGTGAAATTGGGAATTCCAAAAAACCCAAATAAGGCTGGTCATCTTTGGTATTTCCAATGTTTTAATCATCCAGATTTGTTTTTTCACTAGTGGTGCTATCCCATTTCATGACAAATTGAAACGGGAATCTCATGACTAAACATGAAGTTTTGGCACTATCCCCCTATTTCTTGGACAAAGTCACATCAAAACTAGGGTGAGGCCAAATAAACATCGGAAATGGGCTATTAAAAACCCAAGCTTCAATCAGCCGTCAAACAGATCTCCTACGCTGATGCTGGTTAAATACTCATGTTTCGTTGGCAATATCCCAGGGTTCCGAATGAGTGCTGGACATTCATGGTATTTCTTGGTGGCTCCCATTGCTAATCATCCCTTTTGGTGACATGGTCCTGAGGTCATCATAATTCTTTTCAATGCCCAAGACAATGGACCGCAAACGTGTCCTTTTAGAGAAACAGGGTCTGTCTGTACCACTGACCACATCTAATTAAAGGACCGGACAACCCCACAAGTCAACTTCTTCCAAGAACACGAAACAGATGTGAAAATGAGATGGTAAAGGCAGGAAACAGACAGGACATGGTGTTCAAGAACTTGTGTGTGACAGTGCTGTGTGTGACAGTTGTGTGTCAAAGAGTTGTGTGTGACAAGGTTGTGTGTAAAAGAGTTGTGAATGACAAGGTTGTGTGTAAAAGAGTTGTGTGTGAAAGTGCTGTGTGTGTGTCAAAGTTGTGTGTCGAAGAACTGTGTGTGACAAGGATCTGCGTGTGAAAGAGTTGTGTGTGAAAGAGTTGTGTGTGAAAGCGCTGCGTGTGACAAAGTTGTGTGTGACAAGGGTCTGTGTGTGAAAGAGTTGCGTGTGAAAGAGCTGTGCGTGACCATGTTGTATGTGACAAAGTTGTGTGTCAAAGATTTGGATGTGACAAGGTTGTGTTTGAAAGTGCTGTGTGTGACAAATTTGTGTGTGTAATGTGGAGGTGCTGTGTGTAAAACCAGAGCCAGCCCAGCGCCGTAAGTGCCACGCCTGCCACACAAAATGAAGGCAGATGTCACCAAGCGCCACCCCCTGCGACACAAAAGTGACGTGGATGTCACGAAGTGCCACGCCTGCCACGCAAAAGGAAGACAGATGTCACCAAGCGCCACGCCTGCCACGCAAAAGAGCCGCGGCGTCCCGGCGACCAGCGGCGACCAAGGTCGCCACCAGAACAAGCCCAGTGCCGTAAGAGCCACGCCTGCCACACGAAAGTGGCGTGGGTGTCACGAAGTGCCATGCCTGCCACGCAAAAGGAAGACAAACAGATGTCATTAAGCGCCACGCCTGCCACGCAAAAGGAAGACAGATGTCGCCAAGTGCCACGCCTGCCACGCAAAAGAGCCGCGGCGTCCCGGCGACCAGCGGCGACCAAGGTCGCCACCAGAGCCAACCCAGTGCGGTAAGTGCCACGCCTTCCACACAAAAGTCAGGCAGGTGTCGCCAAGTGCCACGCCTGCCAAGCAAAAGAGTTGTGTGTGACAATGTTGTATGTGAAAGAGTTGTGTGTGTGACGATGCTGTGTGTGAGAGAGTTGTGTGTGTGTGTGTGACAGTGTTGTGTTTGTGAAAGAGTTGTGTGTGCGTGTGACAATTTTGGTGTGTGACAATGTTGTGTGTGAAAGAGTTGTGTGTGACAATGTTGTGTGTGAGAGAGTTGTGTGTGACAATGTTGTGTGTGAAAGAGTTGTGTGTGACGATGTTGCGTGTGTGAGAGAGTTGTGTGTGTGACGATGTTGTATGTGAGAGAGTTGTGTGTGTGTGACATTCTGTGTGAGAGAGTTGTGTGTGTGACAATGTTGTGTGTGTGCGTGAGAAGAGTTGTGTGTGAGAGAGCTGTGTGTGACAATGTTGTATGTGAGAGAGTTGTGCGTGTGACGATGTTGTGTGTGAAAGAGTTGTGTGTGTGACAATGTTGCGTGTGAGAGAGTTGTGCGTGTGTGACGATGCTGTGTGTGAGAGAGTTGTGTGTGTGTGTGTGTGACAGTGTTGTGTCTGTGTGTGTGAAAGAGTCGTGTGTGTGTGTGTGGGACAATTTTGCGTGTGTGTGTGACAATGTTGTGTGTGAAAGAGTTGTGTGTGACAATGTTGTGTGTGAAAGAGTTGTGTGTGACAATGTTGTGCGGGAGAGAGTTGTGTGTGAGAGAGTTGTGAGGGAGGAGGAGGACGCGGGCGAAGGAGGAGGAGAAGGAGGCGGTAGCGCGGGCGCAGAGCAGAAAAATAAGAACCCCACACAGTGTTGTGTTGAAAAATCAACTACCCAGTGCAAACAGAAACAAAAAAACATCTTTCCTTGGGATTTGGCATGCCAAATCATTGCCCCTGTAACCCCCGCAAATGGATACGGTACATACAAGGAATGATGCTCATGAGAACCACAAAAACGGAGGAAACAATGCAGATGGGGGTATGGATGGCCGCTATGACGGGCATTCCATGCTGCATCAAATGGGAACTGCAGATTCGTGAAGATTTGTCCCATTTTCGGCTGCCACTGTACTCATCGAGGAATAGCTATACTCATCCCAAAGCTGTGAATACAAGAACATCACCCAAACACTGCAAAACAATGTTTGAATTCGATCCCCTCTATCACAAATGTACTGTTCTGCCGATGGGCGTCGGTTGGTTGTGGATGTTGTCCATGAACAATTTGAAACGGACAGAACCAAGAGACACGATGAAAAAAACCTGAAAAAATGCACAGATATCGGTGACGACAGGAAAAACACTGCTGAAACCAGCCCTGAAGGAGTCGATGAAAAGGGGACATGCAGAACAAATGTAGAACCACAATGAACCACACAGAGTACAACCGAGTACAACCCATGAAAAACCAGCTGGAATGAACCAGTAGCAGGATGTTGACATCAACCAGTAGCAGGAACGCCAGGTCGGCAGTCCCATGAGCCTTGCGTCTGGATCTTCATCCCAACAAGCCTCACCAAAAAAGCGGATCGAACATCACCTTTGCAAGGGGGTAACCATTGCTTCACCACCAAAACTAGCAATGCTTGCATACAGTAGCAATGATGCATATGAATATTATACTATGTGAACAAATTGAACCTTGTTCTGGGTTATGCCAAGTTGGAGTGCGTACTTGCCAAAGGTCAACGCAGGCGTCTTGAGCCATATAATATGGCGTGTCCGGGCAAATGAGTTACATGCCCTCATGACTACCTATATTACACGGCATGCCGCCTAGTCCCCTTTCGCACCCCCCATGCCCGGGATTGTTTCAAATTCTGGGCCCAGGAGAAGGGACATCAATGAATTATGTGTACGCTACATCTACCGCAAAAGCTGTAAAAGAGATGACTAGTGCTTCACGCTTCCCGCTGGGAAGGTCGATCCACACTCATCATGGTCGACTACACGACCAAATGCAAAAACGGTAGACATATCATACAACTGGACATTTGACCCAATTCAAGCTATCTATCCTAATACGCATGAGAAGATGGAACTCGATCGCTGATCGAAAGAACCAAACTACTCTGTACAAAGGAAAAGACAACTATCAAAGGATCTATCCAGAAATGAATTAATTGGAGATTGGGAAATTGATGTGAAAACTAAGCTAAGCAACTCTACAAGCCTCGCTCAGAGTCCACTCAGATGACATACTTCAACATCATCCGTAGTTGNTGATGTGAAAACTAAGCTAAGCAACTCTACAAGCCTCGCTCAGAGTCCACTCAGATGACATACTTCAACATCATCCGTAGTTGTAGTGTTATTGTTGAAATTCACTCAGTTCGTTTCTTCTTCCATTGTGGTGTTGATTTGTCTCCGCAAGGTGGTGATTTGGAAATCTTTGGTTTGGGTGTTGTAGTTTTCGGTGTTGTTGGCATTGGCTTCGCTTCAGGTTTGGCCTTCGCCGGTGGAACAGTTGGTGCTTTTGATGGCATGGCTTTTGCTGGTACCTGTTTCGCTTTCGGCACTGAAGCAGTACTTGTGCCCACATGCACGGGCGTAGATGAAGAGGATGCAGCAGCCGGACTGGGAGGAGGATGTTGCGGTGCATAAGACTTCGGCGTCTCCACGCGTGGAGGAGCCTTAGCCGCAGCTGCAGCAGCAGCCCTTCCCATCTTGGCAGCTGCAGTGTCACCCATATCACCAATTGCAGCCTTAACCACATTCTGTTCAAGGTTGCGTGCAACATTGGTGAGGCGGTGATGTTTACCCCGAGCGGCTTCAGCAGATGCATATGACATAGTGAAGTCGATCTTGGCTTGGAAGTCTGGGGGTAGGATGACACCACTCTGTTTTGCAGTGATCAATACTTCATCACTTCGTTCTTTCACACGATGTGCAAGATAAACGATGAGAGGAGTAAAGTGGATCACTTCCTCAAAACCTTCATCAACATGCCGGAAGTAAGCGTAATGTTTCTTGTTGGGGAATGCACCCTTCAGGAGTCGTGCAAGAAAGCTACTGATCACATGTCTCATCTGTGCCTTTTCTTCATTTGTTCCTTGCATTCTACTCATGGGCACGAGAAACTGTACTCTTTCCGGAGTGAATCCGGCCTCCACCAGAAATTCCAACATCTTTTCAATCTTCATCAAAAGGTCGATGGTGGGCTTCATGCAATCAAAAGGTCTTCCAGCGAACATGATTTCTTGGCTCCATGGTACTGGTTTTGCCTTCTGATCGAACCACTCTTTGATGGCTTCATCTGATGGATACAGCAAGTTGCCTTCGTCATCTTCTCCAGTATAAGGACAAATGCCGTCAAGATCGATGCGTCCGATGTCATTCTTGACCATCTTGNTTCTCCAGTATAAGGACAAATGCCGTCAAGATCGATGCGTCCGATGTCATTCTTGACCATCTTGTCATAGTACTCCTTCGGTGACATCTTGACTCGTTGATTGTAGTAGAAGGGAAACATCTGAAGGATTTTGACAATCATGGCGTTGTCAAAGATCTGAGCGGCCCTGTCTTCCATGTCCACATTCTGCAAACCATTAGTGGGCATCTTCTTGACAGATGGATCGAGGTTGCGCGTCCAGGCAGGGAGACTTTCATTCTCCTGTCGTGCTTCTTGATCTGCCCGTTCTTGTTCAGCATCAACCTCTTCTTCCGCTTCTTCTTCGACATCGACATCGACTTCTTCCTCCATGTCCTCATCATCACCGGTGTAGTCGACCTCATCCGGGTTGAAATCAAACTGGCTTTGAGTTTCGGATGCTGAAGCTTGTTGTTCTTGAGCTTCGTCGACTGCGGCCTTGAAGATTTCCTCTTGTGCTTTTCGAATCTGTTCGTCCAATTCCTTTGACACAGCTTCGTCTTCGTTGTCGTCAGGTTGGTTCATTCGGAATGGACGAATGCCGTGGCTTTCAAGAAGACCCCAGCAATTCAAACAGATTGATAGCATAACAGGTGTTTCGCCAATNTGGACGAATGCCGTGGCTTTCAAGAAGACCCCAGCAATTCAAACAGATTGATAGCATAACAGGTGTTTCGCCAATGCAAAGCGGACAGATTCGACATCCTGATTCGGTGACTGGTTTTCGTTCCAAGATGAAGTCTGTCAACTTCTGCCTCGCTTCGTACTGTTCTCTTCCTCCTTCTGGAATCATGTACTGCTCGAAGCGACTCAAGATTGTGAAGACCTCCATTGTGTCCTCATCATATGGCTGTTCTGCAGCATTGGCACATTGGGTGGCCAATCGGATGACTGACGCTTTTGTTGCCGTCCTCATTGATCGATAACCTGAACGAACCACCTGCTCCTCACCCGAAGGAACAATGAGTCGGATCCAGCGCTGCTGGTAATCCTGAACCCATGCACCACGAATCTTAGAGAAGGGGATGTCCTTGTTGGTGACGATCTGANCCAGCGCTGCTGGTAATCCTGAACCCATGCACCACGAATCTTAGAGAAGGGGATGTCCTTGTTGGTGACGATCTGACCTGAGTCCGTCAACCGACCTCCGAATTCATTCATCAAGGTCTCTGTTGGAATGTACAGTGCTGCATATCCACCTTGTCTGGTATCCACACTCTTCGTAATTCCCCATGAACGGGGGTCCCAGGGAGCATTGGGTTGAAGAATGTGATAATCCGTGAGTTGGATTTACCACCTGGGATCAGGCCTACCTTCCAGATATCCATCAAGTTGTCCTTGTGCGTCACATGGAAACAGGTAGGAAGCATCATCACTGTTGTTGGATTCAAAGGATGAGAAAGCAATGACGGCTTCAACAGGACGTCAACAGGTGTTGACTCCTTGTGTCCGTTGGGTGCACGAATGGCAACAGGATAGAGGAGGAGACCTTCTTCGGGGATTTCAATGTTCGGGTCAAGACCACTTGATCGGAAAGTTTCCCCATTCCTGTCAATATCTGGGCCGATGCCAAAGGCAAGAATTTGCTCACGAACTCTACGTCCATGGCGGGCACTATGGAACATGATCCTGAATAAAATCTGGAATCGGTACAAGACCTCATCCTTGTTCCATCGTCTTTTGTCATGGCCTTGGTTCATAGGCGCCAGATAGGTGTGGGGGACGCGGGTTTTGTCTTGTTTCCACACAGTTTCATACCTCAGTAGTTCATCAATGTCGATCCACCCAGCGTCATCACATTTGAGACCATATCGAGGATTGATCATCACCTTTCCTGCATGATGCCGAAGACATCGATTCAGGGCAATGCTGACTTCATCTTCATAGGGCTCAAGCTTGTTGTCATCTCCGAACTTGTAGTCTCTTGAGAACTCAACACCATTGTAGAATTGATAGGCGTGGAAATGACATCCGGTGTTGGGGACGATCTGTAGGAATCCGTCAGCAGGCACCTCAATGCGTCGGTACATGGTCTTCTGGAGATTGGTATCCTCATAGGCATTCATGAAGTCTCGTGCCTTCCAGGTATCACCTCCACCACGAACCACTGCATCACGAATCACATCATACAGTGCATCACGTGACATCGGGCCTTCTGAACTCACGTCCCTGCCATTGATACAGAAACGTCCTGATTCATCCAGGTCTCCAACTTCAGTCATTCCCATAACCGAATTGTACCAGAAATACTCACCAGTTCGTGTTGGTACTGTCTCAGGCTCTTCATCCATAGGGGAAGCTTTTGGTTCTTCTTGTGCAGTAGCCCCTTCTGGAGTTTCGGCCGTTTCACTCACCCTCTTGACCCATGTCGACATCGCCTTCTGTAGGACTGTTTCCTTCTTCAAGTGTTTTCCTGATGCCTTTGAGGGTCTTGGCGATCTGCGCCTTGTTGGGATGCTCACATCCAACGTGATCATGTTTGGTGCTTCCACAGAATGGACAGACCGTAGCCATCTCTGAGACGTTGTAGATCTGACCCAAAGCATCAAGCAGCTTCTGTCGTGCGGTGAGAGCTGATTCTTCTGCTTCTGCTGCTTTGGTTGCATCGGTTTGCTCGGGCTCAGCTTCCTCCTCCCCTGAGTGGATCGGTGACCCGGGTTCAGGTTCGGTTTCAGCTTCACCCATGTCATCATCATCAACAACAAAACCGATCTTCTTGCGGAACATGGTCAAAACATGATCTCGTTCTTGATCATTCAAACAATGGAAATTGGGTAGGCTTTGGTAGTCAGGGATGTCGTCCAAGAGATCCATGACCGCCCCAGCTTCTCCATGCTGAAGGGTGCAGTCGAATGAGCCTTTGCGTTTGTCATTCACCGTCGAAGTAGTACGGGAAACACGACCAAACCCTTTCAATGCACGTTCCAAGCCATTGAGAAAGTCAGATGGGTCAATGTTGCTTGGAAACACATCGATCAGACCTTTCGCCATATTCGCAATGTCCAGAGTGCCCAGCCAGAACTCGATGACGTCCCCGGCCTTTTCAGCGGACATTCGGGTGTGAGCAAATATTTCATTGCGGTCTTTGGGGTCTGGGACGNTCCAGAGTGCCCAGCCAGAACTCGATGACGTCCCCGGCCTTTTCAGCGGACATTCGGGTGTGAGCAAATATTTCATTGCGGTCTTTGGGGTCTGGGACGGCAACCTGTTCTAAGAAATCTTTGTAGGCCACATTGCCACAGTCCTTCATCAATCTGTATGCAAGTACCCTTTTCTTAGCTCGGTTGTCGTAGATACACTCCCGATAGACGGCAAATTGTTTGCCCCTGCCGTTCTTGAAGATCTCACGGGCCTGCTGGTAGGGGATACGCACTCCTCCCATATGGGAGACGCTCTTCATCAATTCTTCCCCATAAGTCAAGAACTGGTTTGCGATAACTGATGACGCAGCAAAGACTAACCATTGCTGGAAGTTGTCTGAGATGTCGACGTATTGCAATCCACACTTGTCGAAGGCGACCTTCAAACGAGCGGCCATCATCAAGACCGATTTACGTGCCCCAAGTGTCGGTGCACTTTTCTTGTAATGGTCCTGGCAATTGGCGGAGCAGTTGATGCAGAAGGTGGGGTTCGTCTGATTCAACTCGATTTCGTCCATCGTCTGGGCGTTCCTGCAGGAATGGCAAAGAAACTCTTTGTCTTCCTTCGTGACAGGGAACCAATAACTTCCTGATTCTGGACATGGTTCAAGCTCATTCAATGGAAGAGTGGATTCCACCCAATGCACCTTGTGACGCTTGTCTCTGGTGAACCGTGTTGCTGTTGTTGGGTCCTTTTTCTGGAACACCGTAGCGTCTGTCTGGGCATAATCGTCATCCTGCATTTCCCCACACCAGCAATTGCAAAGGTTTTCGTTGGTCCTGTGGCATTTCGCAACAAAGCTGGATCAATGCCCGACTCCTCAGGTTTATATGCTCGCTCGTTGAGCGTTGACACATATTCCCGATTTGTCGCACACATGAGGAAAACACGCTGTCTAAACAGGTTCTTCTCGATGACTGCCNCTCGTTGAGCGTTGACACATATTCCCGATTTGTCGCACACATGAGGAAAACACGCTGTCTAAACAGGTTCTTCTCGATGACTGCCCAAATCGCTGTCTTCCCGAGGGTGCCCTTTCTCTGAGTATGCATGATTGGAAACTGACGTCCAAAATTTGCATACATGGAGCGCCAAAGACGCTGATCAGTTGCAACCAGAATTCCCTTTGATCTCAAGTTGTCGGCAAGTTCACGGGAAAGTCTGGAAGTGATGGAGTCCATACAGTTGAACATAGAATCTCCATTCAAGGTGACCAGGATTGGACGAGAAGTTTTGGCATCCAAGTCGGTGACAGCCTTCACGAATAGTGTGGTGAAATTGTTTTCTAAAATCACATCGTGGGGTGGTCGTTCTTCATGGAGGAATTGTAGGGACAACCAAATGTGAACAGTCAAATTTCCTTCATCTCGGACTTCATGTTCCAAGTGATCTTCGACTGCGGACAGTGTGTCAATGAACTTGTCAATGGGACGAATCTTGAGGGATTCATGGATCTTGAATAGGTTCACTTCCCATGACAATTCATCACCAAGGCCAATGCCGAGGTCATGTACGCCTGTTTGTGTCTTGATCCGGTACATGAGGTCAGTGATGAGAATGGTTGTGCCTGATCGGAAGTCTCCTGCCAATGCATCTGAGATTCTNTGAGATTCTTGGGTTGAACGGATTGTCCATAATCTTGCAGGCTAGCTGGTTGACGATGTTCTTCTTCACAAGTGCTAGTCCTGATCGATTGGCCACTTCAATGTCGTGCTTGCCCAACATCATGAGGAGGCTTACCGTTGACAAATAACTCCCGGTGCGGGCAAGTGCTTGGGTCCTGACAAGGTGGCTATATAATCGAAGCCAATCAATCTCAGAGATTTTGGCCGAATCTTCATCAGTGACGACCCTTGGGTTGCATACACCAAATACCATGCAACCATATGTTGCAATTNTTCATCAGTGACGACCCTTGGGTTGCATACACCAAATACCATGCAACCATATGTTGCAATTCTACGGAGGTATTGTGCCCAACCGGACACATTGGGTGAGGCAGCAGCCGGGCCCTGCATGATGGAGAGCAGAAATTGTAACTTCTCATTCATCCAAAGAGAAGTTGTGAACGGAGTTCCACGGTAATCGGGGTTCTGACTCTCACTGTAGACATAGCCGTCAGGGGGCTTCTGGATGATCCAGTCAGGTGGAGCAGATGGCTCTTTTGGTCTGGCTTTCTGCGGTGGTGCCTTTCGAGGAGGCGCTTGCCCAGCAGAAGATGACGATGCAGACCCACCTCCAGCGCTGCTGGAAAAGTGTGCTGTAGGGTCAGGTGCTGATTGAGCTTGAGCTTCCTCTTCGGCTTNTGACGATGCAGACCCACCTCCAGCGCTGCTGGAAAAGTGTGCTGTAGGGTCAGGTGCTGATTGAGCTTGAGCTTCCTCTTCGGCTTGTCGTCGAGCTTGCTCTGCTTGGATTTGAGCTGGAGTCATCATGACAATGGGAAATGGATCCCAAGGTTGAGGTTCCAATTGAGCTGGTGGTCGTCGAGCATCTTTGGGAAGTAGTGGTACATTCCATTGCTCGATGTGTTCGTATGCTTCACCACCTTGTCCCATTTGAGTGTCGGATGTTGCGGTGACGAAATCATGGATGCATGCGAACGTACGATTCCTCATCTCAATGTCCTTGTACAAACCTTGGTCTGCATACCCAATGTTGTAGCCGCCTACTTGNCGAACGTACGATTCCTCATCTCAATGTCCTTGTACAAACCTTGGTCTGCATACCCAATGTTGTAGCCGCCTACTTGCCAAATATCATCACGGATGTCTAGTGCAGACTTCACGTCTCGCAACTCTTGAACAAGTTGTTCGTAGGCCTTCCTACTCAATCTTTCCTCCAGAATCTTGTCCACCCAAATGTGCATGAGTCTGGCCGCCATCAGTAACGCCTGGAGATGTACCACAGCTGCAGTACGTTCCAAGGGCAAATCGTACCTCATGGACGTCCAGTCCTCTAACACATTCTGTGTGATGATTTGGTTTGATGTGTTTGCTGTGAATCTGGCATTATGTCTTCTCAATGCATATCCAAGGCCACAGCCTTCTTCCTTCAGTATTTTGCCCAAGGATTCACATGTCTTCTCCAACAGCTCTGGTCCCCAATTATCTTGTCTTTGCAGTCTAGAAGGATGCCAGTCATCCCAATAGATTCGAGACAGATTGGCAAAGTTGGTTCTCAGGCGAATCTGCTGACATTGACTATTGAGTGGTGGATGGGACTGATTGAGAGATCCTAAGTTGGAGACACTAGTGCCCGCAATCTTCGCTCTAAGCTTCTCAACAGTGATGTCCTTAGTGATCATGCTGTTTGTACCAGAGTACTGGCTCTTCAACGTAGACCACAGTTCATCAGTTCTGATGGCGCATTCATAAGAGCAGAGAAACTGGAGAACGTTCATGGCGTTTTCCTCACGAGCCAGTCGATCAAACAACTTGGTGATTCTCGCCCCTTTGTCTATGAAGTCCATGACGGTCATCTGTGCTTCTTCCTCCGCAGTCACTCTAGTAAAGAGATTCTGAATCAGATGAATAGCTTGGGTGACTTGCTCCTTATTCGACCTTTGCATCACAAAAGCTAATGCTGCAATGATCGGAGCAGGGATCTTCACCTTATCCATCCAGTCTCGGATATCTCGATCTTGACACATCTTCAGCTTCGCCTCCTGGTATGTGCAAAATGCACGAGGAAGTTGTTCTGTTTGACCTCGATCGACGATCACCTTCAAGGTGGTTTTGGCGAGGTTGACCGCTTTCTGGGCGGTGGTCATGATGAGCTTGGAGTCCGCCATGGCGCCAAAGTGCCAAACGAGATCGGGATCCGGATCAGGTAGAAACTGTACCCGCTGGGTAAGAAGTACTACCGTCACCTTCACACTGACCCGTCGGAGGATCCAATGATGCAGTAGACGTTCATCAAGTTCACACCTTAATCGATCATCTTCCTTGATGCACACACAGGATTGATGGATGTCATGTGTCATCCTCTTATGGGTCTTGCCATATGCATGATTCAACAGCATTTGATTCTTGACATTCCGGATAATACACTTGACAATTTTATCAGTATAGAGTTGAGTTGCACGAGTTTCTCTACCAGCACATGGTCCGTGGTTATGAGAGCCATCACATTTCAGATGCAAATCACGAAATGAAACCCCCCACGCTACAATCCTCCATGGCTTCTTGATGGCAGTTCCGACATCTTTGAATTGTGATTTCAAACCATACATACAACCATCAAAATCATGTACATATGAGTCAGTGCCATTCACCATGAATTTCATGCGATCATCATTCCAATAATCACATCCACGTGGAAGTTCCAGCATCGCCATCGCACCC
>BGPT01002265.1:76498-90615 GCA_003297045.1 Symbiodinium sp. clade C Y103 | reverse complement strand
GCACAGAAGCTTAGACAGCTTACTTTCGTCGTTTTCCTGTGTGGAAAAGGGATCTTGGTGTTGCGGTGAAACTGTGGTTTGGGTTTCTTGTTTATACGCGCGACGCGGCGGCGGCCGACCCCAGGGTTAGCGTTCGCGACGCGGTGCGTTAGGGCCCAAGCGTGAGGCGCGCAAGAGCGACTAGTGGTTGTAACNCGACCCCAGGGTTAGCGTTCGCGACGCGGTGCGTTAGGGCCCAAGCGTGAGGCGCGCAAGAGCGACTAGTGGTTGTAACTTTGTTTTGGGTTTTCGCACGCTTGGGTGTTTTCGAGTTTCGCATTTGCAGATCGCATTGGAATGGCTGCGTCAAGGTTGCTTGCTGCCGCGGCTGTGTGCGTCCTGCTGTTGTCTTTTGCATCTGGACATCGTAGATCGCATTGGAATGGTTGTCTCCAGGTTGCGAGGTTGCGATGCTGGGAATGGAGTGTCCAGTTGACTACATCGTCGCGAAGATCATCTGAGAGCCGGGCATGTGTTTTTGGTCTTTTCCTGTTTTCTTCGGAGGTTTCATATGAATTTCTCCGATCTGCCGTTGTTTCCGTCTAGTGACAAGCGTGCGCTACCTTCGAGCAAAAAAATCCAGGTTGCGAGGTTGCGATGGTGTTTGGACAGCAGCCTTTTCTCGATTTTGGTGTTGCTGCTTTTCCTTTCAGACTCCCTTAAAAGCGCTTCTTTACTCTGAGCAGGGGGTATCACAACCTACAATCCGCTCCTGAATGAAGGCAGAGGGATGTTTCATGATTTTTGAACCAGTTTCCATGCTTCAGACTCTTCATTGACGGGTCATTTTCAAGTTATGCTTTTCTGATTGCTTCATTGCTTTCATTCTTGCTGATTGATTGCATTGCTTGATTTTTAGGAATCCATACCCCTACTTGCATCAGCGGAGGGGCGACATCAGTGATTAGAAGGTTCATATCAGTCTCAAGTAATTGTATTGTGAAATTTGGTAGGTGCCGCCATGCCGCCTACCGCATCCCATCCGGTCCCAGGGCCGAGTCTTTAGTGCTTAGGAGTTGTGACATGTAGTTATCTTCAGTTGGCGGGCCAATTTTATGGTCCGACAAGAGTCTATAGTCATTAAGCGAGTATGCCCATTCTTCGTCCCATCTTACAGGAGGTTGGAGCCAGAAGTTTCTTGTGTCCAGCATGGCCTGATCATACCCTTCCGCACTAGATACTTCCCTTCCTTCTCCATCTGTGATGGGTCTATAGTAAAACGATCCCCTTGGGCAAACTGTTTTGAGCCTGTCCTACATTGTGCGCGCTGCAATGCCTTGTGCAATAGGGTCAGGTGGAGACTGCACGAAAGGGACTTGACTTGCTAATGATTTATGGATTTCAATGGCAGTAAGGGCCTCTACAAGGTCACATTTTGGGATTACAAAGGCTCCCCCTTGTTGTGGCCACTCACTTAAAATATCTGGCGAATTCGAGGTCCTTTGGTGCGAAATGAACTGACTCATGGTGACCTAGCAGCTTCTTATACAAACGTTTGTATGTTGTAGGTTTACGTTGGTGTGTGGAAACTTCTCTCCACCAACCCCATATTGTAGCTTTAGCTTTAAGGGACAGGTCTCTTTCTCTTGCGTATTGTGTTGAGAGTCGACTGCATCTTCTGCGGAGGTCAGCTAAGCAGTTGCTCCACGTTTCCGCATGTGGGTCACTTTGCAAGCTATCCGGATTTAGGAAAGCTGCAGTGGGTATGGTTTCATGCTTGGTGGAGAGCAGATGTATTCGGTTCCTTGTTTTTGCCTTGTTTGCTTTTGATTGTTAGCATGTTTTCGTTTGATTTGGTTTCACCTTGCGGCCTCGACTGCTTGACTTGCGACCCTTTTTTGTGGGTTGGAAAAAGGCTCCTGTTTTAGGTCCAGTAAAAAACGTTCCATCATAGTACTGGATCGGTTTTTACCGAGAGCGTCAAAGTGAAGGGTTCTTCTAAAAGTTGGATCTGCATATCTTGATATCTTCACATCTTCACATCTTCACATCTTCACATCTTCACATCTTCACATCTTCACATCTTCACATCCTCACATCTTCACATCTTCACATCTTCGCGTCTTCACATCTTCACATCCTCACATCTTCACATCTCCACATCTTCACATCTTCACATCTTCACATTCCCTCTCTCTCTCTCTCTCTCTCTCTCTCCCTCTCTCTCTCTCTCTCTCTTCTCTCTCTCTCTCTCTCTCTCTTCTCTCTCTCTCTCTCTCTCTCTCCCCTTTCGCTCTCTCTTTCTTCTTTCTCTCTTTAGGCCGCGGGCAGTGCCGACGAGCCGTCACGAAACGTCAACCGTTTCGCACGAAATGAGGTTCGATCGTCAAAAACTGAGGTAAAATTGCGAGTTCGAAGTGTCCGCGGCAACCCTTACGCACGAAACGGGGTTCGGGGGTTCGAGCGTCAAAAACGGGGTAAAATTGCGATTTCAAGGCGTCTGCTGCAACCCTTACACACGAGATGGGGTTCGGTCGTCAAAAACTGAAGTAAAATTGCGAGTTCGAGGTGTCTGCTGCAACCCTTACACACGAAATGAGGTTCGATCGTCCAAAACTGAGGTAAAATTGCGATTTCAAGTTGTCTGCTGCAACCCTTACGCACGAAATGAGGTTCGATCGTCCAAAACTGAGGTAAAATTGCGATTTCAAGTAGTCTGCTGCAACCCTTACGCACGAAATGAGGTTGGATCGTCCGAAACTGCGGTAAAATTGCGATTTCAAGTTGTCTGCTGCAGCCCTTACGCACGAAATGAGGTTCGATGGTCCAAAACTGAGGTAAAATTGCGATTTTAAGTAGTCTGCTGCAACCCTTACGCACGAAATGAGGTTCGATCGTCAAAAACTGAGCTAAAATTGCGATGATGATGAGGAGGAAGATGAGGATGATGATGAGGATGAGGATGAGGATGATAACGAGGATGAGGATGCTGCTGATGATGATGGATGAGGATGAGGATGAGGGTGATGATGAGGATGACGATGCTGATGATGATGTGTGTAAAAGCTTCTGTGTGTAAAAGCGTCTGTGTGGAAAAGGGTCCTGTGTGGAAAAGGGTTTGTGTGTAAATGGGTCTGTGTGTAAAAGGGTCTGTGTGTGAACGTGTCTTTGTGTAAAGGTGTTTGTGTGTAAAAGTGTTTGTGTGTAAAAGCGCTTGTGTGTAAAGGTGTTTGTGTGTAAAAGGGTCTGTGTGTAAAAGGGTCTGTGTGTAAAAGCGTCTGTGTGTAAAAGGGTTCTGTGTGGAAAAGGGTTTGTGTGTAAATGGGTCTGTGTGTAAAAGGGTCTGTGTGTGAACGTGTCTTTGTGTAAAGGTGTTTGTGTGTAAAAGGTTCTGTGTGTAAAAGGGTCTGTGTGTGAACGTGTCTTTGTGTAAAGGTGTTTGTGTGTAAAAGGTTCTGTGTGTAAAAGGGTCTGTGTGTGAAAGTGTCTTTGTGTAAAGGCGTTTGTGTGTAAAAGGTTCTGCGTGTATAGGTGTTTGTGCGTAAAAGTATTTGTGTGTAAAAGCGCTTGTGTGTAAAAGTGTTTGTGTGTAAAAGGGTCTGTGTGTAAAAGGGTCTGTGTGTAAAAGCGTCTGTGTGTAAAAGCTTCTGTGTGTTGATGATGATGGATGAGAATGAGGATGAGGGTGATGATGAGGATGACGATGCTGATGATGATGTGTGTAAAAACTTCTGTGTGTAAAAGCGTCTGTGTGTAAAAGGGTTCTGTGTGGAAAAGGGTTTGTCTGTAAATGGCTGTGTGTAAAAGGGTCTGTGTGTGAACGTGTCTTTGTGTAAAGGTGTTTGTGTGTAAAAGGTTCTGTGTGTAAAAGGGTCTGTGTGTGAACGTGTCTTTGTGTAAAGGTGTTTGTGTGTAAAAGGTTCTGTGTGTAAAAGGGTCTGTGTGTGAAAGTGTCTTTGTGTAAAGGTGTTTGTGTGTAAAAGGTTCTGTGTGTAAAAGTGTTTGTGTGTAAAAGTATTTGTGTGTAAAAGCGCTTGTGTGTAAAAGTGTTTTTGTGTAAAAGTGCTTGTGTGTAAAAGTACGCACGAAATGAGGTTCGATCGTCCAAAACTGAAGTAAAATTGCGATTTCAAGTTGTCTGCTGCAACCCTTACGCACGAAATGAGGTTGGATCGTCCAAAACTGAGGTAAAATTGCGATTTCAAGTTGTCTGCTGCAACCCTTACGCACGAAATGAGGTTCGATGGTCCAGATCTGAGGTAAAATTGCGATTTCAAGTTGTCTGCTGCAACCCTTATGCACGAAATGAGGTTCGATCGTCAAAAACTGAGGTAAAATTGCGATGATGATGAGGATGAAGATGAGGTTTAAACTGGGAGATGTTGAAGCACCGCCTAGGGATAAGTGGGGAGGCAACGGACAGGCGATGACAAAGCCTCATTTGCAGATGAAAAAGGTTGCTTCCCGGAAACTGTCCAGCTGTCTTTGCTTCCAGCATCATGTCAATGCTTGTGTGTTTTTGATTTTGTTTCGGATGAATGTTGCGAAACTAATTTTTCGACGTTTTGGCGAGATGCGTGTATGTCAAAAGCGCACCGGCGTATCGACTTTAGTATATCTAAATATACATATACATATGTATATTTGAGTCTTGCGCCTACGAATATGAAGTGTGTCACGTTGTGGAGTTGGAAATAAAAATTCGCACTTTACACTTTACACTTCACACTTGACACTCCACACTTCTTACTTTACACCCCGCACTTGCACTCAACACTCCACACTGCACGCTCCACACTCCACCCCTCACTCTCTACTCCACACTCTACACTTCACACTCCTCACTCTACACTTCACACTCCTCACTTCACACGTCACACTCCACGCCTCCACGCTCCACACTTTACACTCCACAGTCTACACTTTGCACTTTGCACTCCTCACTCTGTAGTCCATCTCATTGCACACTCCATAGTGTACACTGGTACGCAAGCAAGGGAATAGCGCACAAGATTGTTCAGATGACGTGATTCACAAAAGTCTTCTACGTGACTGCATTCGGGTTCGTTGGTTGCTCTTGTTTATCTGAGGTATGCTGGGGTCACCGCATTGGGCACCAAACAGGTTCTTGCTCGCGAACAGCTTAAGTAATTTAGGTACTTGCACCCAATTTCCCCGAAAAATACGTGCCGACATTGGAACAACGGTTATATTTCTTTTGATTTTTGGTTGAAAGTAAACAAAATTGGTGTGCACTTTGGGCTGGGATGGAGGTGGCCAGGACTGATAAGAAGAGTCTTCTGCGGGTGTTCCGAATGAAATAACATTGCTTGCCCACCTTGCGGCACGGCGCATGATGGATCAGAGGGACCAGCACATGAACAAGTTTTTTTTTGGTTGCCGCCAACACCAATTGATCACATATAGAATCATATATACAATCTGCACATCTGAACAATATCGGAGCTTGCACATTTTGTGATAAACCATAGTAGACCAACGATGAAATACGATTGGGGCGCAAATGTTTCCTTTTTTTTTGCGTTTGCATGACAGCGATACTGCTCAATGCATTTGGCGAGTGCATTGGATGCATGAAATGTTTGGTTCTTGCCAAGAAACATGCAAGGTTGCTCAAACTGACACACCAGGTCAATTTTTTTGGCAAAGACAGCTACCGTTGAATGGCCCAAAAGAACCGATTTGGAATTCAATTTTAGTTGTGTGTTTGTTTGACTGATTGTCATTTTGGTATTATATTGTTTACTTGATTGAACAATGCTTTGTGGCCACATCAATGTTGAAAGAAAATGTACAAAATCTCTGACCACACCTGACTGTTGAACTAACGGAAACAAAATTTGGTTTTAAAGTTCACCAATCACCAAACATTCGAATATGTGCTCGCATGGCTGATGTATGCTTGCATCTTTTTAAACTATAAAATCGCTGATAGCACTTTCTTGTTTGTGTGGGTTGCATTGGTTCAAACCATGAAATTTGTTGACACACACTGCAGAATGATGCAAACAACTACAGGTGGATATTATCCAAGACGCTCCGCAATTCATACATGTTTTTGCACCAAGTGAACATCACCTTTGGGACGAATGATGATTCTTGTCATTTTTGTTCCCATTTTTTTGGTTGGGGTTCATGTCAGATATTTTTAAAATATGGATTAATGTTTTTGTCAGACCTCATTGTGGTCCCAGAATTCTTGAGAAAAACAACTACAGAGTCCCCAGTCTCTGGTTGGCCATGTTGCCATCGAGCGGTCTTGGTGGGTTGCCCCAATCTGACACTTTGTTGATTGATCCTCTCATGGTGTGACCAGAATCATTGCTGAGCGGTTGGTGCTGGGGGATTTTGGACAGAACACCTTGTTCTGACTTTGCACCAGCTGTCTTTGGAACCAGAAGGTGATACTGTTGGATCAAATACTGCGCAGGTTTGCTCCTTCGAAATGAAGTGTTTCAGTGCAGTGTTTCACTTCCCAAACAGTCAAACGAAATTGGGGTGGCTGCAACACCCAGAGAGTCGTAGCCTTGGAAATTCACCTGGCAACCATGGCAGCCATGGCCATCCCATCGTGGAAAATTTGTGCCTGAAACGAAAACTGAAAAACCAAAGAGCTGAACATTCGGACGTCTCCTGTGAAACTTGGTGCAGAACATGGCGACTTCGCTTCAATGGTGTTGCGGCATTGCGGTTGAAAAAACCACAATTTATAGACGGATTGCCCACGTCACCAAGATATCCTAGAACTAAACTTCGAACACCGCTCGCCACAAAACCCAAAAAATTGGGGTGAAATTTCAGGCCACAAGGAGCGCATGAAATGAATGCAACTCAATGCGACGTGGTGTGGATGTTTGAAATGAATGCAGTTGTTTGCTTCCCGACTTGCAGTGGCTTGCCAGGGAGCCGATCCTGAAAACAGATTCCCCTATTTTCCACATTGCAAATTCCTGTAGATTCGTTGCTCGCTCCTTCCCCTTTGCCAGCAGTATATTTTATGTGAATCTTCCAAAAGGAGTGAGTCGTCCTAGTCTTTTTGGAACCAAAAAATGGACTTCAACATGGTTTGCTGATTTGCTGAGTCAGCAGCTGTGGGTGGATTTCCCCTTGTGCATGTACGCAACATTTTCACAGAACTCGCGCTTCGTTTGCAATGGCAAACCCAACACTTGCATGGGACGAGTCATTCAGGGTCCTTTTGGTCAGAGCTTTCCGCCAAAACAAGTGCAGCATGTTTGTCAGCTGTGAATGTGTGGTGCATTGTTCTCAACAACCCCAGTGTTGTTGATGGCTTTGCCTTCGTTGTTTTTCTTGCGATTCATACCCCAGCTCTGCGAGGAACCCGTGAGCAACACAGGAGTTGCCCTACCCTTGGCTCATGTAGAGGGACCTTCAAAGGCATGTGCCTGTTTGACTCGCCTAATTTTTGGTACAGGGACAAATTGAAATATTGGGTGTCAAGCCTTGAATGTGGATTTGGGAGCTCGCGTGATGAAGGAATATCTCACGGCCTGATTTCGACTTCGCCCTGGACTCCAGCATCAGAAAAACTTTGTAAAATCTCGTCATGCTTGGCCTTGCATGACATTGGCCAAGTTCGTGTTCATAGGTTCCGTCTTCGGGGAGTGGCTGACACAGGTTGATTCAGGTGTCATTTAGAGAGAGCAGATGGGGGAGCAGGGCTATAAGGTGTCACCAGATTCAAGCATTCCAAGCATTCATCCGCCTCCTAGAAAAGGGGCCTTGAATCCGTCGGTTATACCCAGGTCAACCAATGCGACTTGAGTATTATCCGTTGAAACCCTTCTTCCCGTCTTGCGATGTCTCATGTAGTCCGTTGAAAAACTGACACCGTCAGGATAAGGCTGCACGCCTTTCCGAAATTAATTTTTGGGCACCGGTTCTTCTGCAAAGGACTCGCCTGCTCCGGATAATCCAAACCCTGTTGACCCTTGGAGCAAAACAACATCCGTGCCAAGGCTGCCAAGATACTTGCAGCTTCACTGTGTTTGAGAGTGGCGTTGATGTGGCCTGTCATGGCTGTGGAGCGTGGTTTGAGACGTAGCAGAGCAGCAAAGCTCATCTGTAGAGGGCAGGCTGCCCTCGTATCCCTGAGGTTTATCTTTTTCACCAATTTTCTGTAGCACATCTTTCCTCAATCTTTCCTACTTACAACAGTGGGAACCACATGCGAGACAAACTGCTTAGACAGATGGAAGCTGGGAAGAGTACACAGCATAAAGAAGCTGAAAGTTGCGATGTTAGTTCTTTGGTTCATTCAGCACCCATGGAATGCCGATTTGAGCTGTCTCACAAGAATTGCCTGTGCCAATCGCGCGGCCAACAGCTTTACCGCTTTTGAATTAAGCGGTGTACGCAAGCAAAGAGGAGGTTGATGTGTTCTGAGCCAATTCAGTAGGTGCTTAGGTGCTTTGGTGCATCTGACACGATCGAATCATCTATCGGTTGAGCCCTTTGACGAAAGTTAGCTGCGTTTGCAATGGTGTTTCTTTACTGTCTCGAACCAGGATCAAGTGAAATCAAGCGGGGTCCGCAAGCAAGGAATATAGGGAAAACAATGCCACGTTTCCATGCTCCACTTTGTCCCTCATGAGGAAATTGGACAGAGATCAATGCGCTCTATTCGTGGACATGCTTGTCAAGGGTTCAAAGGTTCATTGAGCTAAGGGCTGCGCACCCATCCAAATGAATCCCTACAGCATAGCGGNATCAATGCGCTCTATTCGTGGACATGCTTGTCAAGGGTTCAAAGGTTCATTGAGCTAAGGGCTGCGCACCCATCCAAATGAATCCCTACAGCATAGCGGTATAGTCTCTTGCAGTGTTTAATGCTTTGCGCATTTTTGCAATGACAGAAGGGCCGGAAAACAAATTGGAAGCTGCCGTCTTTATACCAGATTTGATTCCTTGGCAGGCTTTCAGAGTGTCTTGTGTCGCGCGGCTTGCGTATGAACCCAAAACGCTTTGAAGAAGCAACGGCTGCGTTCCATTGGAAGTTGTGTTGGGCTTCCTTGCGTTAGAGTAACTGCCAGGCCACATACTGATGCCGCTGTTCAGGTGAGCAGATTGCAGCGTCAGTGTGTTTGATTGTGGCGTTGATGCGGCTTGTCATGTCTATGGAGTGTGGTTTGAGAAGTATCACGGTAAGGAANTTCAGGTGAGCAGATTGCAGCGTCAGTGTGTTTGATTGTGGCGTTGATGCGGCTTGTCATGTCTATGGAGTGTGGTTTGAGAAGTATCACGGTAAGGAACAGACTATTCACACAAAGAGGAGGTTGATGTGTTCTGAGCCAATTCAGTAGGTGCTTAGGTGCTTTGGTGCATCTGACACGATCGAATCATCTATCGGTTGAGCCCTTTGACGAAAGTTAGCTGCGTTTGCAATGGTGTTTCTTTACTGTCTCGAACCAGGATCAAGTGAAATCAAGCGGTGTCCGCAAGCAAGGAATATAGGGAAAACAATGCCACGTTTCCATGNTTCAGGTGAGCAGATTGCAGCGTCAGTGTGTTTGATTGTGGCGTTGATGCGGCTTGTCATGTCTATGGAGTGTGGTTTGAGAAGTATCACGGTAAGGAAGGGAGATTGTGCCGGCTTCCCAGAATCTTATGCGCTCTCTCAATTTGTAAAGGTTAGTCCGTTCACTGGAGTCAGACTATTCACACAAAGAGGAGGTTGATGTGTTCTGAGCCAATTCAGTAGGTGCTTAGGTGCTTTGGTGCATCTGCCACGATGGAATCATCCATCGGTTGAGCCCTTTGACGAAAGTTAGCTGCGCTTGCAATGGTGTTTCTTTACTGTCTCGAACCAGGATCAAGTGAAATCAAGCGGTGTCCGCAAGCAAGGAATATAGGGAAAACAATGCCACGTTTCCATGNTTGCAATGGTGTTTCTTTACTGTCTCGAACCAGGATCAAGTGAAATCAAGCGGTGTCCGCAAGCAAGGAATATAGGGAAAACAATGCCACGTTTCCATGCTCCACTTTGTCCCTCATGAGGAAATTGGACAGATATCAATGCGCTCTATTCGTGGACATGCTTGTCAAGGGTTCAAAGGTTCATTGAGCTAAGGGCTGCGCACCCATCCAAATGAATCCCTANATTGGACAGATATCAATGCGCTCTATTCGTGGACATGCTTGTCAAGGGTTCAAAGGTTCATTGAGCTAAGGGCTGCGCACCCATCCAAATGAATCCCTATAACATAGCAGGATAGTTTCTTTTGGAGTGTTTGATATTGGTCTATTCTTTTAATAGCACAGGGGAGGGAATGTTTTTCGGAAACCTCAGTCTTATACCAGATTCGATTCCCTTACGGGCTTTAAGAGTGTCTTGTGTCGCGCGGCTTGCGTTGTTTGCGTATGAACCCAAACACACTAGCGGGCATCGGCAGTGCGTTCCATTTCAGGTTGTGTTGGCTCACATCAGTGTAACTGGCAGGCCATATACTCGACCAAGAGGTTCATGCTGCTGACGCCACTGACTTGTTTAGACCGGCGGACTTGCAGCGTCAGTGTGTTTGATTGTGGCGTTGATGTGGCTTGTCATGTCTGTGGAGTGTGGTTCGAGAAGTATCACAGTAAGGAAGGGAGGTTGTGCCGGCTTCCCAGAATCTTATGCGCTCTCTCAATTTGTAAAGGTTAGTCCGTTCACTGGAGTCAGACTATTCACACAAAGAGGAGGTTGATGTGTTTGACAAAGTGATGTGGGATCAATCAAAGTCAGAACAATAGAATCGACCCTTCCGAATGGTGCTCGCTCAGTGGGAGGAAGGGCTGTTGCCTTCTGAATAGACCGGTTCCTTGGAACAGAGCAGTCAGACAACAGCAGAGAGGAGTCCTTTGGTTTCCCATGGCAGTTTCTTCTTGTTTGTGCAAAAGAGCCAGCTGGATACAGTTAGGTTGAATGCACTGTTTCTACTTGAATTCTAAGACAACAGGCAGTCTTCCTGCGTGTGTGTCAATTGATGCCTTTGGAGTACCATCGCTTGGACCGTCCAGCAGCACATCCTTCTAGTCTTCGAGTTAAGACTTTGTGAGCCATCTAAGCTGTTTCTATAGGATGAAGTCTTCAGACTATCATAGCATGGAAGCAAGCGCCATTGCTTAAGGAACGGACAGGTTTCGTNATGAAGTCTTCAGACTATCATAGCATGGAAGCAAGCGCCATTGCTTAAGGAACGGACAGGTTTCGTTGAACAGAACAGTCCGATGGTGACAAGGTCTCACATGCAGGCTCTTTGTTGTTGGTCCAGCTTGGAATCCAGATGGATGGGTGCAGCACGGCCACTTGTAAGTCCAGTGCGAATCCGGTACCTGCTGGTTACGAACACTGCAGGAGTCTTGACGACAATGAGCAGGTTACTTTGAAGATCCCCGGTGGGTGCTCCTGGCTAAGAAGGGATTGCTGGAGCCCCAAAAAAGCCGCTGCCAGGTGGCTGAGAAAAAGCAATAGCCCCATTCACCTTCCAGTTGCCCAGGTTTCCATACTCTGGCAGCTTTGGGTCGAATTTCCAGTAAGTCTCTTGCAACCAAGTATTAGCCCAGAAAATGTTTTGATCAAAAGATCTCCAGTTCTTAGGCCCTCAGGTTTTAATCCAGAGCTTCATGTTGAGCCGACTTATTGCCCAAATGTTGGACCCAGGTTGTAGTACATACATCTTGAGAAATCTGGAAATCAAAGATGTGGTTCGGAAGACCCATGCGGGACCTGGGTCTGGGAGTGGAGAAAAAGGAGGTCGGAATGACCTTTGGAAGATGTAGAAGTTTCCCACTAGTGACCTGGCATTTCACCCCATAATGTGTGTTTTGCTTGCAGTGTAGGCCACAAGTTTAGACTTATACCTGCGTTGAGCTGCAGGGTCAGGCCCCCCTTTTTACCCCTGGTACCTGAACCTTGGTCCTCGAGGATTCAGCGGCTTGCGCTGGCTAAAATCCCGGTTTTCAGTCTAAGATGTGCACCAGACGCGGATTTTAAAGACAGCAGTCAAACAGCGGCAGACACGGTTTCACAAGGCTGTTTCTTGTTGTTGGTGAAGTGCGCAATGCAAATGGATGCAATTGGGTTGAATTTATTCTTTGTGCTCGAAGTCTAAGACAACCGGTAACCTTGGGGCTGAATACATTCAGGGAGAGCAAGTCTTAGCAGCTGTCAAATATATTGCGCGACAGGTGGTTCATTTGATGCCTCGGAGGTACTACACACTGAATGGTCCAGTGCAAGTATTTCAATGCTGTCTTGAGACCTAACAACGTAAGAAGCACGTCTGCCTTGTAGTCTCAAGGTTGTCCTGCGAACGGAGGGGCCATTGCTTTGTGCAGGGACAGGTTTCATTGACCAAAGCGGTCAGGCAGTGTCATACAAGGTGTTGCAGCTGTCAGGCAGTTTCTTTTTCCTCGTGCAAACGATCCGGCTGGCAGCTGGGTGCAGTTGGGTTGAATGCACTTTTTCTGCCCAGGTTTTACATGGCCAAGGGGGCCAACGAAAACACCACAAGTTCAGGAGAATGCTATATTGAGAGGTTTGTTGCCCTTTCATCAACAACATGTTTTGCTAATCGCCACATCAGGTTAGCTGTTGCCCGGTCAATGACCTTTCCGATTAAGCAACCTCGCTAGAGAGTCTGGCTGGCACCCGGCCCCCTTTGCCAAGTCCTCTTAAAAACAACCTTTCTGGCTTTGACTCAGTGCAAAACAAGGACATGGCATACTGCTGGACCTGAGTAGGCTGGCGGCCGGCCAGCCTCCTCAGCGATCTGCCCGAACCTGGGGCCCTGAAAAGTGATCTTTCGAACCCTGATTTAAACTTGGGTTTGCCACTCACTTTGCATTTTTTTCAACATGGTTTTCTGCATTTTAAGGTCGACCCTGTTTTCAGACAACAGGCTGTGTTCCCTCGTGTACCTCTACTTCACCGACATGTTGATGTAGCAAATTCTGGCGTTCATTTGATGCCGTTGGAGTACCATCCCTTGGACCGTCCAGCAGCACATCCTTCTAGTCTTCGAGTTACGACTTTGTGAGCCATCTAAGCTGTTTCTATAGGATGAAGTCTTCAGACTATCATAGCATGGAAGCAAGCGCCATTGCTTAAGGAACGGACAGGTTTCGTNATGAAGTCTTCAGACTATCATAGCATGGAAGCAAGCGCCATTGCTTAAGGAACGGACAGGTTTCGTTGAACAGAACAGTCCGATGGTGACAAGGTCTCAAATGCAGGCTCTTTGTTGTTGGTCCAGCTTGGAATCCAGATGGATGGGTGCAGCACGGCCACTTGTAAGTCGAGTGCGAATCCGGTACCTGCTGGTTGCGAACACTGCAGGAGTCTTGACGACAATGAGCAGGTTCCTTTGAACAGCGGCATCAGACGGTGGCAGAAACGATTTCACACGGTTTCTTGCTGTCGGTGGAGTGTGGAATGCAAATGGACAGATTCAGAATGACTGGCTCAAATGCATCTCTGATCATTCATTGCTTCAAATAGACATGTTGGGTTTTGAGCTTTGAATGTGGAGTTCGGAGCTCGCGTGATGAAGGAGTATCTCACGGCCTGATTTCGACCTCTCCCCGGACTCCAGCATCAGAAAAACTTTGTAAAATCCCCTCATGCTTGGCCAAGCATGACATTGATCAATTTCGCGTTCATGGAGTTCGTCTTCCTAGAGTCACTGATGCGGGGTGATTCAGCCGTCAGTGGAAGCCGTTCTAACAGTTCGGTGAGGTCTCATGCAGCATCTCCATGAACTGCTGCTGTGGTCAGAATGAGGCCGTATGCCTTTTGGGAAGTTCACTCTTCGGGACAGGTTTTCTGCAAAAGTATCGTCCGCACTGGACGATCCAAACCCTTTTGACCCCTGGAGTAAAACAACATCCTTGCAGCTTCACTCTGGAGAGTGGCGAGGGCCAAAAGCTCAGATTCTGGGACAAGGTGAAGTTGCGAAGTTGATATCAAATTGATATCCTTGTAGTGTCGGTGGAGGGCTACGTGGAGGGCAGGCACGCTCGTATCCCTGAGGTTTATCTATTTCACCAGTATTCTTTAGGGCATTCTTTGGCAATCTTTCCTGCTTACAACAGTGGGAGCCACATTGGAGGCAGCC